>JAPYYV010004323.1:0-17186 GCA_030522625.1 Copidosoma aretas
TGAATTTTGGTTGTCATCGATTTATTCGTTCTGTGATTGGTTGATTGAGTAGACTGAGTAATGCATGTGATTGGCTGCGGTGAGTTAAGAGCGGCAAATCCTACCTATGAATTTTGGTTGTCATCGATTTATTCGGTCTGTGATTGGTTGATTGAGTAGACCGAGTAATGCATGTGATTGGCTGCGGTGAGTTAAGAGCGGCAAATACAAGCATCAAATTTGAAAAAATCAAAATTTAATTGAATTTTAAGTTTTAAAAATATATTTTATGTTCCAAAGAAATTTTTCATACAGTTACAATTACTACATGTTTTCCTAATAATGAAAATTGATGGTCATCGATTTATTCGTGCTGTTACTACCTGTAAATTTTGATTTTCATCGATTTATTCGCTCTGTGATACGCCGAGATCGGTCAAGGGCGCGTGAATTTGAAAATGAGATTAAAAAAACAGTAGTTTACATTTTTGCGTTATGTACTTCGTCGAGATCGGTGAAGGGCGAGTAAATTTGAAAATGAGATTTAAAAAACAGTGGTTTACATTTTTGCGTGGAATACAAATCGTATTGATGTATTTAATTTTTGTCTTACAAAGTCGAGAAATTAAATATTTTCTATTTACTGTAAGGGGTTGGCGCGCGAAGCGCGCAGGGGCGGTGCCCCTAGTTATAATGAAATTATATTAAGGAATTTTGAAATCAGTCTGAAACAACAGCAGCAAAGCATCCATACTCATTGTAATGTAGTGAGTACTGTAGGCCTATGAATTTTTTAAAAAGTTTTTACAAGTGTTATTTGTAACTGACAGAAATTAAATGTTGTAAATAAAAATAAATTATGTTCATTTCTGCAAAATTTTTTCCATAACTATCGTAAAAAAATAGTAGTACATACATTATAATGTATAAAAAATTACGGAAAAAAATTTTTTCGTACCTATTCATAATTTTTCAGTCACTATTCAAGTTGTTTGAGAAACTATGAATACTGCAACTTACCACTGTCTAAAATGAATCATCCTCATATTACGTAAGGGTTTCCAGGGACGGAGGATGTTCCGAAATTCTCTATGCATTCTCACATAGGGAAGGGTAGCAGGCAATGAGTCATTTAGTTAATTATATTATTAACACGAATGATTTAGTGGCTTTTAAACGGCATATTAATGTTTCACTACCTAAAATCCCCGGTCGTATAACTTCCGTCATAAATTTTATTACAGTACAATTTAGACAAGTTTTTTCATACATTTCTTCATACATTTTTCTGCTATTTATTCTAGAATTTGGAGAGTGAGTAGTGGATTAAGTTTCACAGACATCTTAAAATAACATTTCAAAGCATTTATCAAATTTTGAAATATTTAGTTTAATAACGTCTGAAGTTGTAGGGGGGAGGGGGTTCATGAAAATCTTATGCTTTCTTACACAGGGGTGGGTTGGAGTCGAAAATCACGAAAAAAGCTCTTACGTATTCCAATGACGATTCAAAAGACCGCGACTCAACTCGGCTTTTTATCTTCTTTAAGGTCCCAACTCAGCATCAGCCCTCAAAGACTTATAGAGAGCAGTAATGAGCATATAATTATGCCACACTACTTTAATCCCACTCACACAGTGTCTCAAAATAGGTTCAATTCATCGAAATAATGAACAACAAATAACAACGCGCTTTGTTCAGCGTTAAGCTAGATAGTATAATAATAAATGAATATTTCATAAACTAATTATAATAAGCTGCGTTACGATTTAAAAATCTTAATAGTAATAAGTGTGTGTAAAGCTAACGAAAAGAATGGGCAAGTCTCGACAAAATAGACGTATATCCTTTAGCAATTTAGTGGTAATAATTAAGAAACCTAATATGAATAATTGTTTTTGCAATTCTAAAACAATAATCGTCATGAGCATATACAATGCTATTGATCAAAATTAAGTGTGTTGTTCACGATATTCACTCATTAGAGAAATTTCTAAAACTTTCTGTATTTATTTCTTACGTTGCTATAAATAAGCTGCCAAAATTTCATAAGGACTGCACGTACCGTCTTACAGATGTAAAGTTTCAAAGTTGGACTCTTTAACATGGGCACCCCTCGAATAAGAGACTTTGTTATCGATATAAGAAAACCACTCTATAGATTATTTCAAAAAACTCAAATGTTATTTCTGATGTTTTCAGAATTTAAATACCAAAATATTAGATTGTTAAAACGTGCCTTTTTTTAAGTATCCTAATATTAATATGATATGCTATGCCTTCAGTATTTCTATATAGTGATTAAGTTGTTTTTAACTTTTCAGACTTTTTCGAAATTTCATAATGTATATTTTGTGATATCTGTTATTTTATTTATTAGTTATTTGGATATTTTAATTGCAATTAACATTGGTTAACAATAATTATTACGAAAAATATTGATAACCTATAAATTCATGTGGGTTAGGAACGACTGCACAAGAACAACTATACCTTAAATATAAGCTAGATCAATCCAAACAAATGTTTATTATTATGGAATACAAATACATTTTAATTCTTGCATGAGAAAAAATAAACACATGTTATTTTTAGCAGGGGCGGATCCAGGAGTCTATCTTGGGAAGAAGAGGGGGGGCGGTAATGACCCAAAGTATAAATATTGACTGATAAAAAAAAAAAAAAAAAAAGGATCCTTATTCTCTACATAATGCAGAATATTCTTGACGTCAAAGTAATTGGACTATGTGGAATAAATTTCTGGGTTTATCAATAATACGTTTTTTGGCAGTTTTTTGTACAAGTTTTTATAATTTTTTTTCCAGTAATAAAATTTTGTTGCAAAGGTCATCAGGTTTTTGAACGCTTAGGAGGGGGGGGGGGGGGGGTGCCTTATCCCTTAAATCCGCCCCTGATTTTTAGACATAAAAAGTGCTATTGTTCAGATTGTAACTGTAAAATAAATTTATCAAATAATACGTTTGAATTGAATATGAAAATACAGATGTAACCAGGTCTTGCAGATGCAATTTGATCTATTTCATCTGCATAAAATTGTTAACAATAGGAAATAAAAGGTTTCTTTCGCAATGGCGAGTAAAAATAAGTCAAAATGGATTAATGTAATTAGTTTGTCTATTAAGTATTTTGTAATGAAGGTAAAAATTTATTATTTTTCAGTTGTTTATATTTTTATAGCTATCAAAAGGCTACATCCTATCTTAAAAAGACGAATAATTTCGAATGAAGCCGTTTATTCGTGCTGTGATTGGTTTAAGGTGAGGTCACGTGATTATGACTCAAATTGCGTTCGCGGGTTACCAAAATTAAAATTCAAGGGTTGGAATTCGATTTTAAAAAATAAATAAAAAGAAATTCAAAGAAATGAAAATTAGTAACAAATGTTTGTAAACAACTAATTATTTGATTTTTCTTAAAAAATATAAAAATAAATATGTTGGCTTCAATGTTGGGGTTAGCGCGCAAAGCGATTAGGCGGCGAAGCCCCCTAGTCCTTGTTAGAAAATAAAATAAAATTGTTACACATAAAAGCTTTGTTACATTTTTATTTTAATGAAATAAAACTGCGGATGGTCACAAATGGATGATTCTAGTTTTTATCTCAATCTTCTCAGTTTTGAATGCAAAAGAAATTGTAGAATACGATTTCTAAAAAATAATAAATGAGTAGCATTGTAGTAGCATTGTTTATATAACAAGATGGAATAATATTTTTCATTTTTTTAGAGGTTTGGCCTTGTGTTACTTAAGTTCGACAATATTTAGAATCAACTTCTTAACTTATCTCATTACAAGCTACTTTAGCACTCTACTTAATGAGTAATGTTTAAATTGTTGAAAATTCTAGAAGCACTTGCACCGTTATGAGTCAATATGCTGTTTGAGAAATATGTAGAAATATTACGTTTCTGTACGTACGGTTACTTCCCGGATATAAATCGCAATTATGCGTGTATTTTGCCAAAAATATTAGACTTCTTGGAATTTTTCTTTTGCATGATGATTTCCTTGTCTTTAGCATTTTTTTGTAAGTCTGTTAAGTTTGAACACATGTACGTTGTCAGTGCAGATGTCAAGAAAGTAGTCGAAAACTGACAACAACGGTTTGGATTTATCATAGAGGAAGCATTGCGATGGACAAAAAATAGCATGTCCAGATAACGTATACAAATGCGTTATTTTGGGTATTGAATTGATGTTCATGACTCTGGCAAAAATGTCCGTCAGTATGTATGTGTATGCCTAAATAGGTGTGTGTGTGTGTGTGTGTGTGTGTGCGCGCGCGCGCGCGCGCATTCATGTATGTATAACGTAGTCAGTCATATTTCGCAATAAGCATTCCGTCGACTTTTATAAACCTAGGCTTACTTTCCTTGTTTTTGCGTACCTATCTTGGATATCTACTTTGTATACCTATGCTGAAAAGCCTCCTCAAGGTAGCTCTTCAGTGAAATAAAAGACGAGTGATGTAAACTTAATAAAATTAAATAGGATATTATTTGTGAGTACACAATCTTACACCTCGTGATCTTTTCTTCGCGTTCATTTTTAAGAACAAGCTCTTAAAAGTTCACTTCATAACATGAGTTTTGATGGAAAGGATGTAAATCTTTGTTGTTACTTACATGGAAAACTATATGTACCCAGTAACATGAGGGATTAGCCGACCCAAATAAATATGACCCGAGAATAAAATATTTATTTTTGAATGTCTAGAAGAATGGTCAAACTTTATTATGCAACTTGAATCGAAAAAAAATTACTGTATGTGTCAAGCACTATTGCAAAATGACGTGATTAAAAATATAATATTCAAACGATGAAGAATTTGTTAAATTTATTATTTCATGGTAGAAATCTCTAATGGGAAGTTGTCACGTGAGGTGCATAGGGGAGGCAGCCCCCCCCCCCCCCACAATTATTAATGTATAAAATTTACATCAAAAGAATACGTATTTTAGTTACAGTGACATGAAATGTCATATATGATTTCATGTGAACAATCCATCTAGCTTCAAACACATCGAGTATTTTTGAAAATTTTCAATGGTCAATCGATAAATTGTGTTTAAATGTGAAATTATTTGTGTTTGCAATGCAGCAAATTTTACGAAATAATTTTTTTTAACTCGTAGGGTATCCTTTTTTTATATGACAATAGTTCTTATTTATTGTATTTTAATAGACAATTGTAGTAAGTTTTACAAATTAAGTGCTATATATAGGTTAAGAGCCTTCTTCAAAACGGTAGAGTACAATAACTAGCATAACATTGTTCAGAAATTAGTATAAAGGTCAGGACACAATGTCTGAACACCTCTTTCTCATAACCCCCTCAACATTGATATCAAATAACAGGTTATGACTAGTAGGATACACTGATTAATACGATGTCAACATAAATACAAATGCTTACTAATGCAAAATGCCGGACTACTATAGGAGCAGTCGTTGGTCAATTGGCTACGGCGCAAGTCTGAGATACAACTGCTACATTGAGGCATGGGTTTGAATCGCGCTCGGGAAAACTGTAAGAAATATTTTAAAGAGCCGTTTCCAGCAGGGATTCGTTTCGGAAACCTCACAGATAGTTTTGCATCACAAGGCGACTCGGACGTAGGCTTCGTGGCTCATAGGGGTGGAATAACACGCACCACAAGGCAACAGGGGGGAGGGGCCCCGTATGTATCTTGGGTAGGTGCAAGCCGCAAAGTGGAAAAGTTGTTTTCTGTTACATCTTAATTTAAAACTTAAATACTAATATAAGTTACATTAAGAGAGAAAGCACAGAATATTGAGTATACAAAAAATATGGCTCCTTTTTCTCTTGTACCTGATTAGACATCGGTACCATTGATTTGTTAGTTGAGTCGTCAATTTGTCAGAACATCAATTATGGCACTGAAGTTACCTAAAAAATGAAATTTTCTAAGCTAGCAGGTCTTAAAAATGTAATTTTACAGATTATAAGAACTAGACTTAGTTAATTTTAACTAGATTGGGCGATTAAAGCTTCCACAGCAGCTGAGAAATAAATTACTGCAAAGAGACGTGATTCAGCTTTAAGAGACAAGAAGTATTTAAGAGAATAGAGAGTTTTCGTTTTGTAATAAAAAGATAAAAGAATTTAAACAAAGAGCTTCAGTGAAGTCTTTATTCACCGAATCCACCAAACCATCAATTTCTACACATAATATCCAAAAGATTATAAGAACTAGACTTACTCAATTTGAACTAGATTAGACGAAGCTCCTACAGCAGCTGAGAAATACGTTAGTGCAAAACGTGATTACAAATAATATTTTTGCTTAAGGATAAAAGATTATAGGTGTTCAACCGATGACTGAGTCTCTTACGTTATGTAGCTTCATCCTGCAGCCGATAAAGCAAATTTTAGAACCCCAATGCTCAGATTCCATCTTCATTGTCTACTTTGGGCTGCCGTGAACATTTGCTGTAAAATAGAGATTTACAACCGAGATTTACAAGATTAGATAGCTACATTTTCTATTTAGAGTCTAATTTTTCATACGAAACTGCTTGAGCCACTGACAGTAAAATCAAAAAAGTACTTTTGTGTAATTGCAACATACTACCTCGCACGGTTTCTTTTTTACTTGTTATTTCAGACTTGCATAATAGACTATCTCGATTTTTAAAATGTCTCTACTCTCAGAATTACAAGCTTCGATTATATTTGTCGTTTTATTAGATTGTAATTTCATATCAGAGACATTTCACAAATAAGAAACAACAAACTTACTAGTCTCGCGTACCGCAGTGATACGATGCTTTAGTGACAGATTGTTTTCTGAATTTCTTGATAAAAATTTTTTTTTTTCGTTTTTACTAATAAAAAATACGTATTTAAAATTATTAGGCACATTTTTTTAGTAAGAATCTTATTTTTACACTGGATCGCTCGAGTCGCTTTTTACTTAATCTAAAAGCAGCGTTCTTAATATTAAGGGTTTCATTTACTATTTATTTTACAATTTTATAAAACAGTCAAGATTTCTATATGTTTAAATGTTGATATATCAAGGAGGTAACCTACTTTGATTTTATTTATCGTTTGACAGATTTTTTTTCTCACCAAGGATATAAAAAAAATAATGAACATACGAGTCTTGTATAACGCAGAGATACAATGCTTTATAAAAATTTTTTTTTATGTTTTATCTATAATACTTCCTTAGGATACTAATAAAAAGGTATGTGCTTAAACTTATCAAATCTATTTTAAAATACAGAATTTGATTCTTTATACGAAGTTTTTATACGAAGCTGCTCGAGACGCTTTGCATTAAATTTGGAAACTACGTGCTCTATAGCATGGATTTTATTTCCTTCTGTTATCACAGGATTTAAAAACAGTTGACGATCTACCCTTTTTAAATGCTCTGGCATTAGAGGAGTGACAAGCTTTAATTCTATTCATCCTTGCATATTATTTCATTTTATACATCCTTGCATATTTTTTCAACATAGATATAGTATTTAATGATTGGCACTATCAGAACCTCTTGTCTAAAATATAGGTTGATGTAACAATAAAAAATTCTTCACATTCATCGAATTTACTCTAATTTAATTACAAGAGCAGATAAAATTAAATGTTAATTTAACGAGAACAATATCATACTAAAAGAATCTAGTCACAAGTGACGCACTGATATAATGCTCAATTTATATTTTTTCTAACTTTTCATGTATAACACTAATTTATTAAAAATGTATTAGAAACGTAATTAAATTTTTTCAAATGTATTGATTAAGTAAAATTCTTTCAGTTATACTAAGTTGTACATTTGTAAACGTTTTGTGTGTTTATATGCGACAAAACGTATAAATAATACACTTCCTCATCAAACACTCAATAACCGTTCCTACAGGCTAGTATGGCAATCGTAAAAAAGAAAACGTTACAAACTGTTTAACAGAAATGTTGTTAAGACTGGCGAAGGTTACAATAAAAATATGTAGTCGTAGATATCTGTGATAATTGATAAATTCATAGCTGTAATTACGTAGTATTATAGTTTACTTGTACTTATTACATCAGTAACATATGGTATAAAATCAAAGTATCTGTCCAAGTAACTTTTATGTAATTTTAAGAATGTTTTCTACATCAACTTGAATGTTTTAGTAGAAATGCAAGTTAAGAAGAGTGAAATATTGTGATGACACTTATTATAAAGACTTTTATCATGCACATCTCAACTGGAACATAAAAATATTGATTTAAATTAGTAAAAAATTTTGAAAACTCTACTAGTTGTCTTTTATTCAAGTACAGTACACATTACTTATAATTTTGTTTACAACAGGAACAATGCTGGTATTTCAAAACAGTTTGGCTTAACTAATAAATATTAGTGCACGTCGGAAATATTTATAACGCTGTTGATAGTTTTTTAGCCATCTTAACAGGGACAAAACAGAAATAAATACATACCATAAAATACAGATTTTGACACTATGAGAATTAATGCTGTGATTTTTTTTTAATTTGCATTCTATACGGTTGATTATTTTTAATTTATGTTGATGAGCATGTAAAATACAAAAAAAAAGCCTTTGATTCTTAATAATAGAATTGTATGTTATTGCTCAACAAAAATTTGTATTCAAACGTGAAAGTTATAATAGGAAACTGACTTATTTAAAGTAAGTTTCAAACGATATGTTATTAAATTTACTCAAATTCAAAGCTTATCTCACTGAAAAAAATTCACGTGATAAACTTCATCTATTCATCGGCATTATTATTGTTAATTATATATTTTGTACAATTTCTAAATTTAATAAAGGATTTGTTATCGCAGCTGCATTGCAGTTTAAAATGGAGTGTAGCTTTAAAAATTTTCTACGTATCTGTTTGCTTCCAAATGATCAAACCTGTCAACTTTGTAAAATAATATTTTTAAATTCCAGACCAGAGCTAATGCAAGGTAACTATTCCATTTTTTTATGTATTCTTAAGGCTGTGATACTTTGAAATGTCTGTATGAAATAACCTTTAAAAACTTATAATTTTTTTTATTGGTGAATGATTCCAAGATAGCTACTGGTAATACAATCACAATTGAATCTACCAGCTATAAGCTATCAACAATGCCATGTCTGATAATTCAGCTACCTTTTATATAGCCTACGATAAAATGGACATCCATTCGTAACACTCAAATTCAAAAATTTTCAAATTATAAGTACAAGGAAAACTTCACAGATTTTATGTGGATATGAGAAAAACGACGAAAAAGTACCCCAGCCTGGAATCGAACCCATAACTCTCCATTCTCTAGACGGAGTGCGTTAGCCAGTTACTCTACCGAGGCCTTCAGTACTTCTTCGTCGTTTAGTCAAAGACACGTTTTTCAGCCAAACGTCATATATCAATTCAATGGTAAATGATTCTAAGATAGATACTGGTAATATAATCACAATCGAGTCTGCCGGCTATAAACTATCAATAATGCGATGTCTGGTAAAGCAGCTACCTTTTCTCTAGCCCACGATAAGTATGCCATCCATTCGTAATACTCAAATTCGGAAATTTTCAAATTCTAAATACAAGGAAAAATTCACAGATTTTATGTGAATATGAGAAAAACGACGAAAAAATACCTCAGCCTGGGGTCGAGCCAGTAACTCTCCATTCTGTAGACGGAGGACCAGCGGACGAACTGTGGTTCATGATTTTCTTTTAAAATTTTAATCACTTTGAAATAACTTAACACATCTATTTCATATTCATAATTAAAAAGTCAATGGGAATTACCGCAGCAGGTGGTGAAGTCAAAGGATTATCTGATAGTTTGAGTTCTACTAAAGTTTTCATCTTCCTCAGCTCAACTGGTAAAACAGATATTTGATTCCCACTAATATTTAGTTTAATAAGTTTAAGGTATGTTAACTCTGTAAACAATGTAAACCACTTACTATTGAAGTTAAGTCATACACTATTGATGCAAAAATGATAGAACTTATGATATATTAAGTGAAAATTTGGTGATTCTTACCTGTGGGTATTTGTACCAGACAATTGCTTCGAAGGTCGAGACTTCTGATTCTAAGCAGATCACCTATTCGAGAAGGTAAACTCCTTAGTGCGTTGCATCCGACATCCAATTCTGAAAGAATCGACATTCTTCCCAATTCTTCTGGTAGTAGAACAAGTCTATTATGGGCTACCAAAAGCGTTTGAAGAGGTAGACGACAAATTTCTCGAGGTAATTCTGTCAATTGGTTGCGGCTGTAAAATGAAATTCATTTTTTTATGAAACACGTTCTAATCTAGAAACATAAGTAGAAACACGACTAATTCAGAGACATGAAGTCAACTAGCAGGGGCCCCGTCCCAACCTTGATTTTCATGGTAAGGAACTTGCTCCAATATATGAGAAGGGGACGGAGTTATCACCAATCTTACTGTAAACCATGGTATAATTAAAATTCTTAATTATTAGAAGTATATTAATTAAAGATTACAAAGCCCCATAAGCCATTAAAAATTATAGCCAAATTAAAAAGTTTATTTGTTTATTGAGGCTAATACAAGTATTGAGTGATATTTTTTACAAACAATTACGTTTTAGAAAAATGATATTGTTCGAATTAAACGCTTAGTGCTACAAATATGGATTTAATTTTAAATAAACTGCGAGAATTTTTTGTTTTGAATTCGGTACAATATGTAAGTGTCCAACAAACGAAGAAATTAAATATGTTTTTCCCGATAAACTTTAATCTGTTAATCGTTCTACGCAAAATTGTATTGTTGATTGAGAAATTATAATTAAAAGCCAAATCATTTCATTTAAATAGCGAAATTATTTTTCTTAAAAAGTCAATCATCAAAAGTTCGATAAATTATTTATAGATCGGTTGTAAGAATAAATTTTCTTGAATCCTTTCATCATATTGATGATTACAACGCTGCAATTGCGTTTTGCGATCAGTTACTTATAGTTACCACACATATTCTAGACATGCTGCTAAAATTAAAGAATGTTTACAGAATACACTTTCATTCAATTTTTGTTTTTATTTGACTGCTATACTTGAAATATTTTTCAAACTTTAAATTTGCTACTTTAAAAATTTTAATCGTGTATTAATGAATCTTACGAGAAAATTGAAAAATTATTAGACAATATAAAGGAATCAAGAAATTCTAAATCCGATGAGATTCAGCCAAAAGTCACTGACAGCATTCAAGTTTTGGTAATCGGCGAGCCAACAGTTTCTAAGAGAAGAAAAATTTCTAACAGATACAATAGGCTTAATGAGCCTCACATTTTTCAAACACCAAAAGATTACTATCAAAAGCAATTTTATGTAAAAGTAAGTCAAACACTTATGGCTCCAATAATATATTTGATACAGTTACGCTAAAAAAAGTGTACATATTTTAGAAACTTATTATTGACAAGGGTAATGTTACCATAGATGAAATTACGAATTTTTATAATTTTTTTACAAGTAGGGATAATATTACAAACGATATAGATCCAGACAAGCTTATCAAACGAAGACATATTTTCATTGTCGTAGTTCAGTGGGAAAAAGTTTCTATAACACCTATGAAACAGTTGTATTATATTAAAACGGTAACAACGAACTTGGATGCATCTTTAATGAATACTGAAATTTTGTGAAGCTTGCTGGTCTAGAACCATCTTGTGTAAATGAAAGATCAATTTCTACTTTGCGATGTCTATAAAATTATCTGCGGTCTACAGTGTAAGAAATATGACTGAAAGATTTTGCTACAATTAACGTACAACCTGAGAGAGAATTGGTGGAGCGTCTCTACTGACTAGATATAACATGGCACTAAAAGCGATGGCACTGCTCTCATTACAGTGGGATTGACCATCTGCCAGGAGCGCTGAGCCACCAACTCAAGGAACAGAGCCTTTATTCTAGGGGCAATTTACTCTAATAGGCTAAGAGAGAGATGTCCCTTGGCTCGTTGGAACAGCCACTAACCGAAAGTAGGAGATAGGTTCTACTAAGTGGGGGAACGTCACGACCAGAGCTCCGGCGGCATGGCTATTCGGTATGCAAAGGTGCATAACCTCCAATTCTCTGTCAGTGCGCCGAGACCAAATCAAAGAACTTGATGTCGAAGCATTGATAAATATTTTCATCAATTAATGTAGCAGAAGATCGATTTTTGTTCTGTGATGTATATTATTTATGATGTAAATTTATTATATGTATATTAAAAATCACTATATTTTTTGGGCAAGGTGAGACATACTCGTTTAATGAAGCAAATTGTAACTTTTATAGTAATTTTTATCATATTTTTTATGATAATTATGATAGGCAGTCGTACAAAAATTATTATACAGTACTAATAAAAATTACTATGTCTTACATGGTAAAAATGGTGATGTCATAATATTTTCTAAATAACATGATACATTGTATTTTAATCTTATCAATGTATACAAGGCATACACTGGAACAAGTGACAATACATCTATTTTTCATTTGCTTCAGAGATAACAAAAATGAGTTAAAAATCAAAAGTTTGGTTTCAATGTCGGAATGCTTACGTCACGATATAGTTAACGTTCATCTATCTCAAAAACAGTTAGTCAATTTCATAAAAACGAATCAGAAAGATGTGAACAAAATCATATATTTTTCGCATGGTGCCGGTAGGCAGTACAAGAATAAAAAGAATTTCATCAACCTCACGCACCATTTTAAAGACTTTCATATAGCAGCTGAGTGGAACTTTTTCCCAACTTACCATGGAACTGGACCATGTGACGAAGTAGGTGGCACACTTAAAAGACTTGCTGCTAGAGCGAGTCTTCAAAGCGTAAGTGATCCAATCCGTTCTACAAAAGAATTATTTAACTGGGCAACAGAAGCTCTACCAAACATGACGTGTCGTTATTCAAGTAATTCTGAATATGAAACAGAAGAAAAAATACTAATAACGCGTTTTCAAAAAGCATTGATAACAAAGGGTACTTTAAAATTTCATAGTATGATTATCTTCAAGGATTGAAAGCGAAGCAATTTTCATCGTCCGAGAATTTTTTCAAACAAAGATGTTTTTTATTTATGTACTAATTATTGATATTATTTTTTCAATTTGTTACACCACTTTTTTGACAAATAAATGAGAGTATTTATTAAAAAAAATACTGATATATAATCTAAAGGAAACCGATGAGACACAAAAAAGAAGGAAGTGGCACCAGCGCACCGATGCGACCGTGACGTAGCGCGCCAAATTAATTAATTTTTTTTCGATGGTAATAATAATTGGTCCATTCATTAAAATAATGTTTTTTGAAGGAAATTTGACGTACAATACAAAAGTAATGCTTAAAACTAGCTACAAGGTGGGGCAAATTGTTAAAAATTGATTTAAACAATTGATTTGTTAATAACAATCTTAAATTGTTACTAATTTTTTTCAGGAGTATTTTTGCTTGAAGCTTATTCTTTTATCTTTAAAATAAAAAAAATACAGTCCGTAGCCTAAATAGAACCGAAGTTATGAATATTCGAAACTCACTTCTCAAGCCAAAAATCAGCGATATCGCGAAATTTAAATCCTCTCCAACATCTAAAATGTTGCGAAAAAAAATACGCGTATCTTTTTTGTAATATAGAACCTGGAAAAAAGTTTTAGCCAAATCAAAAATGTGTTGGTCAGAAAGGTTTTCGGGTTGTAAAAGAACGTCCCATATACGTATGGTGTAGGCTACGGCTTGCGTGACGAAAGCTTTGAGCTTTAAATTCAAAATGGCCGACCCAGTATAGCAAACGAAAACGTCTACATAAATTTATTGAAAGATCGTTATTGATGTTATTGTTGTTATTTTAATGGTTTATAGCAAATTTGAGGTGAGATCAATGCATTCCCATACGGAAGATTTCATATAGGCAAAAGTTCGATGACATTTGTTGAATATTAATAAATCTTAGAAACTTGAAAATAAAGTAGTTTTTCGTAGTTTTCGTTATTTTTATTTGATCTCTTCTATTTATACGAGAATAAGTGGATACATAAGTTTTTACAGTAAACTTTGAAATAATTATATCATCAACTGTAAATAAAAATTACGGCTACATTTTTTTTTCATCAGCAGGTTTTGCTTGAATGACAGTCATGTAACCATCTCCAACGAATCACATAATGAATTACTGGTTTTATTTAAAATCGTTCTCCTTTTAAAGCTAATATTTTTGATTGCGCTTATAACTGTTCTTTCCTTACCTTTGGAGACCTTAAAATTGAAAAGATCTACTCGTTTATTAGACCCTTGATTGATTTAAACGTAAACAACTGAGAATAAATCGCAAATCTATGTTTTCTCCAATCGACTTATAAGCTGTGAATATTGACGAAGTAACAATCACTTGCGTTACGAGCATATGCTGATTTTTGAATTCGGTATAGATCAAGATTCTATTAGCGTGGTGGCAGTTATGGTACATAATCATTAATAACAAATACTTTAGTTTTAATAAAATTATTATAAAATATACAGCGATAATACGACTGGTTTGGATGTTGAGATGAAGAAAATTAGATTATTGACTGTTATAAAAAACAAAATATTACTAATTGCTTTTATATGTTAAAAACCTTGTTAAAAAATGTATAATTAATTAGATTACAGCCAAGTATGAGTTCTGCTAACTTCATATATACATATATATATATATATATATATGTATACCACTGGAGCTTCGCCGCCTGCACGCTCCGCGTGCCAATCTCCATAATTTAATATTTTCATTCTCATGTCTGAATAATAAAAACAAGAATTTGTTTTTTAATACACATATGCGTACAAACATAGATAACCAAAGCTGTTAAAGATCAATCGAACATGTATTTTTGTGTAAAATCAGTGTAGATTTTGTATAGTGAATGTATAGTAAAGTAAGGGAAAAGTTTCGAATGAAAATAACAAGCGTTGCTATGCAAATATATTTTTCCTACCTCGGGCACTTTTGCAACCCTGGTACACCCTCGGTAGGAAAAACAGCGTTCGCCACTCATGAGCATCCGACCAGGGGGGTCCCAACGATCCCTGTTTTTCCTACCGAGGGCGTACTTGGGTTGCAAAAATGCCCGAGGTAGGAAAACATACGAAAACCCCGCCCTTCGGGTGTGATTTATTTACTTTGCGCCCGTGGTACGAAAAGTACCATTTTTTCTTGTATATGTGAACTTTAAATTGTTTTTCCTACCTCGGGCACTTTTGCAACCCTGGTACACCCTCGGTAGGAAAAGCAGCGTTCGCCACTCATGTGCATCCGACCAGGGGGATCCCAACAGTCCCTCGGGTGTTGCTTCGCAAGCGCCCTCGGGCCCAGAAACCGCCCTGGAGAGATGCACATTTGTGACGAAAACTACTATTTCTTTTCTCGGCGCAAGGCTGGTGGCCTTTGTCGGCTAAATTTTTCGGCGCTCGAACAGGGACTTTCTGTAGCAAAGCTAACTCTTGCGCAAAAAATAGAAATGTTGTGCTTAATGTAGTTAAAAATATGTGTGTTAAGTCGTGTCGAGGCGAGTTTTTCCAGAGGGTGCTTCACGAGTGGAGCAACAGTGTCGACTTTACTCCAGTCTTGAGATCAACTCCGACTCAGAGTGCGGGCTCGTGGGCTACGTCGCTATTCTGCTCTTGATCTAAGGAGTTCGCGTAAAAACTGTGACAGCATCAAGTCGCATGATTTGTTTGAGCTACCACTACCACCAGCTCTGTCCGCGGCATTTGCGAAACCTCGTGCTTCTCAACTTCCGACTGCTTCTGTCTGTTGCGATCTTTGTCCTAACGTCGCGGTTGACTCTGTCAAGGAGCAACCGTCACCACCAGCTTTGAAGGCAACTTTAATCTTACTTCGGCTTCTGCGAATTGCAGACCTGCTGACGATCCTGTTCCCGCAACCGACTTGTGTGCTGTGTACCTGCTGCTGCAACGCTGCAGGCCGTGTGCGCCTGATGCTGCTGTTCTGTGGACCATGAGTGCCTAATGATACTGTACGGAAGACCGCATACAATGGGGGCTGCTCTGGAGAATGAGAACGTGCCCTGCTGTTGCCGCTGCTGCTTTCATTCCTGCGCCTGAGGCGGTAGTGCATGCGTGTACACGGTATTCTCCTCGTCCTGTGTCGTCAGGTACCTGCGGCGCGGGCGGTAAGGTGTTTTTGCACGGCACGTCCTGTTTGTCCTGATGGTTCCGTACCTGTAGCGGCAGTGCATACGTGCACACCACATCCTTGTATTCCTGCGCCATCATGTATCTTCGGCGGCAGTGTGTTCGCGCACACTGCGTCCTTATTGCCCTGATGATTATGTAGCTGCGGCAGTGCGTTGACGCACACCGCGTAATCCTCGCCCTGTCAGTTCTGTAGCAGTAGTCTATTTAAATAAATTCAATTCGTTAATCATCTAGTCTTTCCACCAATTTTGTTGCGAACAAGAGAAAGTTACCTTCACTTGCTAAGGGTGGCACTTGGAAAGAGAGATCGGAGGAAAGATCAATATGTGACTTGATTGGCAGTGATACTTACCAAGGGATCTCTAAATTACAATTTTAAATTCAATTTTAGCGATTGAATGAAATTATGACTAAAGATATTCGAAGTATAAGTTAATAAAGTCGATGTAATGATGAATTAATAATACAAGACGATAGGACAGTTGTTTCAACGCTTACAATCAAAAGTCGTCGTTAGTGTGAGCACTGGTACGATCACTCTCACAGATTTATCGGGTGCATATTCCCCTGTGTATCCCAGGGGCACGGGGCGGCAAGCGTAGATTTTGTTGTTCAAATATGTTCCGTGAATTATGAATTGAATGTACCCACATAAATATTACTATGCGTTATGTAATGGCTTTAAGATTGAGAATGTAATTCTTACTAAAAATTCTTACTTGATATTTATAAATGTCAATTTATTTAATTCAAGATGACTATCTTAGAGAAACCAGATTATTTTGAAACAAACTGATCAGCGACCAATCAGCGACCACATTGACCGAGTCTGATCACTCATTATAACTGAGAACTTCGTACGAAAGGACATCAACCAATCACCGGCTTTCCCTGCTGTTTGCCATTTTGAATAGATTACCTCATAATAGCTAAGCCCATTTATCAACATTGCAAACATTAATATTAAATGA
>JAPYYV010004324.1:0-16816 GCA_030522625.1 Copidosoma aretas
AAGTCTGTAAATATGTTTCTATGTAAGTTCAAAATGAAACTCGTTTTTTCAACTATTATTTTTTCTGTTGGTTTTGAAAATCCATTTTTTTACAATCATTCAACATTGGGATAAGTGTATCAGAAATAAAAATATTAAACACATTTAGAATATCTTGGACCACACTCCGAGGTACTTTTGGAATGGTATGTAGTAGTAAACATAACTTCATGATTTGACCTGTCAAATGGATTTTCAAAACCAACAGAAAAAATAATAGTTGAAAAAACGAGTTTCATTTTGAACTTACATAGAAACATATTTACAGACTTTTTGACAGAGCATAAACGATTTAAAATGTTTGAACGTTTTTGTAACTTAATAATGCCTGAAGAGGTTAATATCGGTGTAGAGGCATTACGATGTAACTCAAAGATGAAGTTACTATATATTAATACAGCTTATATACCTATCAAAAAAACGCTAAAAAATCTTCTTGAAATCCCAGGATTATTTGATTAAATACTAGATTACATTGAACAGCTAAAAAATGAGAGAACGGTAGTAACTAACTTTTGGCAAGCAGAGCTGTATAAAAAAAATTTTCTCATGAAAGTGAACTAGTGCTGGATTTGTTTTTTGGTTTTGATAACATTGAACTTGGAAATAGTCTTGGAAGCCTTTCAGGTGGACAGAAAATTGGAAATGGGTGCATAATATGTCCTTTTTTACCACTGCATTTAGTTTCCAAGTTACAAAATATTTTTTCTGTTATTATATTTTAATTCTCGAGATAGGAAAATTTGTGGAAATAAAGCAACTTTTGCGAAAGTGATTGAAGACCTTAATGACTTACGTGACAATGGAATAAAATTAAATGTAAACAAAATCCAACGAAAGATTTATTTTAGGTGTGTACGAATCACTGGGGACAATTTAGGAGTCAATGAGATTTGTGGTTTTGTAACAAGTTTCACAGGCACAAGATGCTGCAGAATTTGTAGGGCTGGTTCTAATCAGTAAAAAACAATGTGTGTTGAAAGAAAATATTTGTTGAGAGATGGGAATAATTATGACGCGGACGTTAAAGAACAGAGTCGTAAGACTGGAATATTAGAGGAATATGTTTTTAATGAATTGCGAGACTATCATGTGACAGAAAATAAATATCTTTATTTCATGCACGATTTTGCTGAAGGCATTTTGAAAAAGAGCCTAACAAAAATTTTGACTAGTATCATTATAGAGCAGAAAACACTAACAATAGAAACATTTAATTCTTGTTTAAACAATCTTGATTTTGGAAATATCGAGAAAAATAATAAACCTTGCGAAATCAGTAAGTGTACGTCCAAAAAGAGTGATAAGAAGATTAACGATAAAATTAAAATCAAATAATCAGCCTCTGGAATGATGTGCTTGGTCAGATATTTACCACTAATCATCGGAAAGTTTATATGCAAGCCTATTCCAGATTGGAAGTTATTGTTAGTGTTACGAGAAATCACTGGTATTATGTCTTCGCCAAGGATTGTTCCAGGTGACTCATTGCGCTTACGGAATTTGTTGGAATTTCATAATAAGGAATATATAATTCGATTTGGCCCATTGGCAGCAAAGAACCATTTTTCTGTACATGTACCGGACGTTATAAAAGACAATGGACCATCGATGAGTTATTGGAGTATAACTATTGAGCGTAAAAATAGAATTTTGAAAAATTTCAATGAGAGTACCTGCTCAAAAAAAAATTTGCCTTCGACCAAAGCTATTAAAAACCAACTGCAACAAAGCTACTCTTTTACGTATGAGAGTAATGTTGTTATTAAATCCGTCTTTGGATGCATTGAAACAATAAATGATATAGATATTGCAAGATATCAATCATCCATCCATAAACTTTTGGGCTGCAATACATCGATAAAAAAAGCCAATACTTATAAATATGTCACAATAGATGATAAACAGTATACCACAGGAACAATCATTATAAATGAAATAGTTTGCGATGGTCCAAAATTCTGTAAAATAATGAAAATTTATAATATTTAGGGCATGTATTGTTTCTTATACATTGTACGGATACTTTATATTTTTAAAGTTGGTTTTACGCTGATAAAGTACGTATGAATACAGAATCGAAAGATGTATATTGCGCAAAATCATTACCTAAATTTGATCCATGTGTTACAGCAAATATCAACGATGAATTATATATAGCAACAAGATATGATTAAAAGTGTAAATAATAAGTATGTATTTATTAAATAAAACGAAAATACTCCATCAGCCACTTCTTCACTTTTGTTTATTTAATACATGCAATTACTCAATCTTCTATATTTTAAGTATTTTATTTTTAAAAATCATTGCAGACAAAATTAAAATTAGTCAGTTGAATGAGTTCACAAAAAAAGATTGTTTGATTGGAAAAGCTTAATAACAGATAAGGAATATTTTTGGTATTTTTTAAAATAAATAGTTTTGATGGTGTTTTTTATGAACTACCATCTGTCACAAAAAAAATGTTGCTGAATTCTCATACAAATCTACTCTCGCTTTACAAATTAAAGTGACTAAATAAGTTCAGTAATATTAATAATACCAAGTTGACATTTACTAAAATAAGCTCACGCTCAATCTGTAAAGATTTTAAATATTGGTCACGCCATACATCAAACTTCGTATAGCTGTTATATTCAATTACGATGTGTATAATTCAGCATTTATATGCACATATACACATATCTAATATAATAAATACGGCTGAGTCGAGAGTTTAGACTCTGAGAGTCGAAAGCTTGGACTGCAGGCGCCCCACCCTATGAGCTACAGCAGTCGACGCAGCACCGGACTGTATGTGTACAAGTATCGTACTGTAGATATCCAAGCGCTGAATCGTAATGCTTCAACATTCGCTTGGACTACTACAGTACAGACCCTTCTACTCTCTTGATCCGAAATTTCTTTCCGCGTGGGCGTTTGAATTGCCCTACATACTCTACACCACAATCACTGAACCTCAACTTGTAGACTGTTTTAACTTGATCTAAAATATTAGTCTCGTCCTTACCTAAACGCACTAACCACCGAGTGTATTGTTTATTTTCGATGGGTCAATGACCTATTTTTGCGAATATTTGAGTGAATTTATTACAAATGTTATTATCAAAAATGAAAATGTTATAAAGTGTATGGTATTCCAATTGTTGTGATGGATAAATCATTGTTCATATTATTGTCTGGAATATGGTTTTTGTATTTGTCTAATCGTTTTTTAATAAGCAGTTTATAGAATTATTGTAAGTAGTTGTGGAAAACTAGAAGATATTCAAGTTATTTTGTATTATTATAATGAAATTCAGCATGTGAAAGTGAGACAGCTGTCAAGTAAATAAAAAACCATGTTCTTGTTTAAGGATGAGAGGTGATAGGATCAATTCAAAATTTTGCCTCATAAAATATGTTTAGAGAACCGATTAGTGATAATTTTTTTGTTTCTATTGATAATTATTGTAGTATCTAAAAAGTCATTAGAATTATTATTTTGTATTTAATCAGTAAATTGTAGTTTGTCATGATGACTATTAAAACCATTAAAGTTGTCTTGTATAGAATTAGATGTGGCGCATTGAACTATATTATCTAATCTGTAATGCAGGGGTGCAGTTGAATTTAGTTTTTAATGTTTGCAGGCATTGGCTCTCCAAATCTGTCATCAAGTCAGCAAAGAAAGGAGAGACCAGTGAGCCCATAGATCTTTTTGTAAAAGATATTTTAGAAAGTGAAAAAATTATTTTTATATTCAAGTTAAGTGATATCTTTAATAGTTTTGAACGGTAAATTGCATTTTTCATAATAGTGCTGGCCTTTCTCTCTAAGCTGTCTAAAACTAGACTTATGGATATATTGGTGAATAAGGACTTGACGTCCAATTACATAAGACAATAATCTTCAGGAACTTCAAGGTTTTTAATTTCATCAATAAATACTGTTGTTGAGCTAGGAGCTTAACCTCCTTGTTTTAGATCGTTTTGTAAGATTTCCAAAGGATGATCTGTAGGGCTATTGATAAGTGAAATGATAAGTCTCAACGCTGGTAAGAAATCTAGGAAAAGATTAAGTGAGATTATTTATTACAAATAAAATGAGTTTTTAAATCAGTCAAGCTTACATAGTTACGATGCTCACATAAAATTAGTAACAGAAATTTCGTGACACTAAAAACATGGTGCTTAATGTATAGTCAGTAGGGATTGCAATCCGGAGAACCGGATCCGGTAATCCGGCGGATGCGGCGTCATTATACACTTACCGGATCCGGTACCAATATTCCGCAGGGTGTCTAGCGATCGGGAAAACGGGAAAAACCGGGGAAAAAAAACGGCTGAGAATAACCTCTGGTAGCACAGTCACTGCATTTCTTACGCACTTCTGCATGACAAGTTTCTGTCTTGGAAAAAGTAAGACGATGCTCGGTCTGCTTCCGGGATCTCACGCAATTTTGACGCACGACAAATACATATGACAAAAGCGTAAGAAGTTTTCAATATGATTACAAAAATTTCTTTTTCTAAAGACATCTTGCATAACTTAAAATCGTATATAATTATTTTTGAATTAGTAATACTTAGAAAACAATATAAACTATATTTTCTATTTTATAATAAATATTATGATTATATAAAAATTACATTTTCAAAGTCACATGTTAATAAAGAATTGTATAGTTGGCAAAAAAAAAAAGTTTTTATATTTATGAGATAATTATATTAACACATTAACTATTAATTTTAAGTTGTTATCAACTGATTTCTGCATAGAATACATATTGTTAAACAGCTGAGTGTTCAATTTTTCTTTAAGGTTTACCTTTCGATGATATGATATATTTTAGGTTTTTATTATTTCTAATTTTTTAAGTTCTATTATTTAAATTTTTATCATATGAGAGTATATTTTGTTACACTTTTGAATAACGTAAAATATGACAGAAATTTTACAATTATTAAATTATATTTAGAACGGAAAAAAAAGTTGCATAGTAATGGAATAAAAATAGAAGTAAGTGGAACAAACAAAAGGAGATGTAAGACTATATGATTAGGTACTATATAGAGATATTTGTAAAAACAATAAAAAAATTTTAATCATGAAGTTTAAATATATTATGATTATAAATATTATATTTAACAATGATAATAATTATGGTTTATTTCATTTTGAGATGTGAGGCTACGTTAAATTCGTAATTTTGAACAATTTCTTAAGGAGGCTTACTACCCATATATAGTACTAAATATGTAATAAGTAATAAAGTAGTTAGTTGACATTTAATTAAAACAAAGTTAATACCATACTAAGAAAATAATATTTTAAGTGTCAAAAAAAAAATTATTTTTTCAATTTTGCATATTGCATGTTTAGCTACTGTTAAGTATAAAAACAATCACAGTTAAAATTTTAAAACTTTCTTATTTCTTATCTGATTTTCATTTTTCAAAGCTTGAATTCTTCTTTAAACGATGTTGAATAAAGTTTTCGACAGAATTTTTTAAAATTATTCACATTCCATAATCCTTCCAAGAAAAACCCAAGGTTGGTTACAAAATCTCCCCTAAAAATATTTTTGCATTAATATGCAGCTAGTCTATACAATTATATTAAAAATTTTTTTAATTTTTTGTTGATATTAAAAATGGCTTTTACACTAATCTTGACTTGAATTATTTTCTTGGGTTGTAAGTGAAGTTGATTGAAGAAATTAGGGAATTTTTCGAAAAATTTGTCAGTATATTAAAAAAATATTTCAAACATAAATGGCTCATTTATCAATATTTTTTCAAGTTGTAAGTGTAAAAATTTCTAAGGATACTGGTGCAGTTATCAATTGATAAATAATAAAGACATACAGCTCATTTAAAACCTTTTAATTTCTGATACTGGACTTCCCTTTTAAATATATCAAAAAAAAATTCACGGTAGGTTTGAGGTATTGCTACGGTACGCAAATATCATTTTAATACATTTCTTTAAGTTTATCGAAACAATATTAGAAAAGGATAATTAAATGAAATATTGAATTGATTGTAAAAAATTAAATTAAATTTGAATAATAGAACATTTACTATGTCGTACTCGGTGGATGATGTAGGAAAAACGAGAAGACAGCAATCACCTATCATCTTGAACTAAGATGAAGAGAGTCAGTAAAGTATTATTTCCTTGTTATCATTATCCTTTAGTCTTACATCATACGCAATGAACAATGGAAAATAAACGTCTCTTAAAGAATAAAAATAAAAATTAGAATTTGTTTTACTTATTTTTAATATAGGATAGTGGATATGACAGCTATTATATTCATCTTATTCGGAATGAGTAAGTATTATAATAATTAAAATAGAAGAATGATAACAGACGAAGTTTTTGATTTATTTTTAATTATATATGAGTGAAAATGATTGTATGAATTGAGACAAAATTTAGAAATAATAGTTTTATAATGTTTTGAAAAAATTTGGTCATAACGCTTATTTTTTTATAACATTCGCAAAATAATTTCTTTTGATTTAAGAACATAACATGAAGTAAAATCGATTATTTTAAATTTTTTTCAATGAATGTAAAAAATTTTCTTTTAAACAATATCTGATACTCTAAAATTATGATAATGATTAATTTGTATAAAAATCACATCTCTAAAATTGAATGTTGATAAGTGAATTTATAATGAACAGTAAAACAATGAAGGCTCACATATATGATATTCATGTCATTAAGTTAAAGTTAAATCCGTTAGTTGTAATAAATAAATGTAGAAGCAAAGGAAATTTATTTCTGTTTAGGATAAATGAAAATAATGATTTAATTAATGCATAGTAAGATATAATTATAGTGTTAAAAAAAATTTACATCTATTTACGAGTTATAACTATGTATAATATTTTTATAAAGTCATCTGTGAGAAGTTCTGGTGTTAAATTGTCACTATTGCCACCGATCCTGGACGCACTTAACAAACATATAAAAAGAGTGTACCTTCAAATTCAGTCATGGCTTGGAAACGAGCTGCAAACAAATGATTTAGGATGGATGAGCAAGACACATTTTTATTCTCTCATAACAATGACGAAAAGTCCCGCTAGGCCGGAAATCTGGAAAATAATATTTTGTAAATGCAAAACTGGCTGTAGTAATTTGTGTGGATGCAGAAAAGCCGGATTTTACCGCTATTCAGCTTGCGAAGTATGTTGAGCTTAGATTGCACTAATGTTAAACCTGCGATTGAGGATGCAGAAGGTCAAGTAGATTCTTATGAATAGTGTGATTGTATTTTAGATTATTCAAATTTGACTTATTTCAATTTAAAAAAATAAAATTTTCAATTAACAATTACAAAGACCCAATAATAACACATTTCTTTAACGTTCCACAGTGCGACCGAAGGCCGCTTTGTGCGGCCAAAAGTCTAAAATAAAAGTTTTGAGTTAGGGGTTTTTTGTTATCAGGTTGGCTAAAGGAGTCCCCTAAGAGACAAGAAATGTTCGTATTAGTCTTTCGCATCAAATCTCCTCCATAAACTCAGTCTGAATGTGGCTGATACGGTACTGTAGCCACGCGTCAGGAAGATAGGCTAACGGACGCTTCTATCAAACACGTGTACAAATTTTTATTTCCAAGCAAATCCATCGCAATAAAATTGATTTAACATCTGCAGGTGAGTAATGGAAGTAAAAGAATTTCTGAATATAAATTTCTAAATAGTACATTGTTAGACAGAGATACGTCAACACATTTTATTTATTTAGGATAAACAAAAAATGTATGTGTTTGAGTGAAAATATTTTTATCTTGCTAGATCTTACTCTCAAAGCTATTTAAGATAATAAATAAAAGTATTGTGCACCAATTACAATAAGATTTAGCTGCCCGCAGCTGCCCGGTAAGATGTTTTGTGCATTTATTTACAAACAAATGAGTGAGTAAGACGACGCATACACCTGCAGCTGTCTAATACAACTATGATGTGCGTGCGTGTGTGTGTGTGTTTGTGTAAAAGAGTTTCTGTACGATGAAAGGATATACAAGATGTGGCCATGTGCAGCTTGGTAAACGTATAAATATATACATATATATATATATATATGTTTATATATATATATATACACACACACATACAGTATACACCCCATGTACAGTGTGACTGTGTACTAACATGAGAAATCAGAAGTCCCTTACGTTTGCAACGAATTTACTATATATATATATATCTATTGCGAAAGAAAAATTCATGATTTTTTTTTGTAGGTTCTAGTACATCCACTGAAGGTGACACTACAAGACTGTTACTGTTTGATATAATAAAAAAAGGAATACAAGACGACATCAAGGATACATATAAAATGATCGAAAAATACATATCCGATACACATAAATGTTAATATACATTATCGGACGACGAGCAATTGAAAATTTCAAATTGGTATCCGACATGAAAAAGAGATGGAACGATAGTAACAGTACAGAGGAGAATTTCAAAAGAAAAAAATCACGATCAGCTGTTAAAATCCGTTGAGTCATACAAATCGGAAGAAAAAAATCAAAGCAGCCTATCACAGATCGGCCATCAGCGAGTTTTTCAGAATCGTCTGATCGCAGTAAGCGTGGAAAAACGGAAAATCTACGAGCAACGGTATCGACAGATGAATTTCTTTTTTAAGCAAAAAGTAAGTTCCGTGCGGAAGGTAAAACTGATTTTGCTAAGGTAGTAGATAATATTGCGAATGGCAGTCCTACAAAAGCGAAACAATATAGAAGTTTGGAATCATTTAACATACAAACATAACAATCATAACAATACAAATATACCTTTTACAAGCGACAGAGCTTTATCATTATTAATCAAACTTGGTTTATCACAGAGTAAATATCAGTAGCTGCGCAACGCTTATTTGGAAAACAAATCAAATATGACACCATAAAATAAAAAGATTCAAAACTCTAAATTACAGTGTTGTCCAACTTCAGGTCTTTAATTTACTGCAGATAAAGCCGAAGTAAAATGACAATCTTTAGTAGATCACACACTAAAATGTATTATTTTGATTTAAATGGAAGCAATGAAAATTTTATCAGAGGATAAACTTAAAAATTTTGTTTTCTTTTGTCAGTGGGGCTGCAATACTAGTTTGGGACACGTTGAATGTAAGCAAAAGCTTGACGAAAACAGTAATACGGATGAAAGTATATTTATTACGTCTTTAGTTCCACTACAACTTTTTCATACAAAGGAAACTACTACAGTTTTGAAAAATCCAAGAACATCATCAACAAAGTTTTGTCGGCCAATTCAAATTAAATGTGCTAAAGAATCTGTCGATTTGACTAAATAAACAACCAATGATGTTAAAGATAAAATACAAAAGTTTATCCCATTTACGACAGCTATTGCCAGAAAAAAAGTATCCATATAATATGAGTTCAGATTGACTATGATAGACATGAAAGAGTGCAATTCATTAACGGATACAACATTTGCAACGCGTTGCTATTTATGTAATTGTACTTCAACGTAACTTAATGATACAGATAAGATGTTACAACAGAAATGAGTTACTGATCATTGACAATTTGGCCTGTCAACTGTACATTGTTGGATTCGATGCTTTGAATTTTTACTACATTTTTCTTACAAATTAGATAACAAAAAGTGGCAAGCTCGTACAAAAGAAGAAAAAAAATCTGTAATGAAAAATAAAACAAATATTCAAGCAGCGTTCAAAAGAGAATTGGGCTTAATTGTTGACATGCCAAAATCTGGTAGTAGAACATCAAACGACGGAAATACAGCTCGAGGTTTCTTTGAAAACTACCAAGTATCTGCAAAAATAACAGGAATTACGAAAATATGCATCATGTCATATTATATTGCAAACTATTGGGTGTGGTCATGCTATGGATAAAAAAAATTTCCGTAGGTATACTGTAACATTAGCAAAAGACATTTTACAAAAATATCCCTAGTATCGTATGCCTACGTAAGTTCACAAACTTTTAATTCATGGCCCCTAAATAATAAAATATTCAGTGTTACCTATCGGTCAAATGTTGGAAGATGCACCAGAAGACTGCAATCAATTTTTTAAAACCTATCGAGCTAACTTTGCAAGAAAACATTATCGTCAAAAGATCATTAGGATGTTTTTTAAAGATTCCTAATCGCATCCGATCCAATAATATATAGTTGTCGGAAATTACCTCTAAAACCACTCAAATCTTTGTCTAAAGACTGTATCAATTTTTTAGCATCTCCACCTGTAAATAATTAAACACAAGATAAACAACAATTTTTTGATTGCTCTTCCGCCTCTGAAACAGATACAGATGTAGATGATTGTGACAAGGAAAACTTTTTCATGTAAATATCGGAGTAACTTATGTATTGTTTGCTCATACTGCATTTTGCACTTCTAAATTTATGATTTATAAATTACTGAGTTCGACTTCAATAAAAATATGTACGTTATTTTTTACGAATTTTTTTGTTCTATAACATTTGTTATTTTTTTTTGTTACGTTGCATTCCACCATTTTGGATTTGTTCGTTTTTTATGAATTTTTGAGTACTTGCCCTTATAATCTCAAAACAAAATTTTGTAATCAACTATCAAAGTTATTTCATTTTAAATAAGTTTTTTCGCTACGACATGGCGCCATGTTAGGTTGGCTATTTTGAATTTGCTGATTCTGATAACAGATTGGTAATCAGCGACCCCGAAAACCCCTACACTAATTTGTGGATCATTTTCTACATTTTTCCACTTTTAGCTGCACAAAGCGGCTCTCGGCCGCACCCATTTTTATTACGCCATTTTCGATTTTGCTCACTATTTTTATGATCAGCAACCTAAAAGACCCTCATGTATTACTTTTTACGGTCGATTCTTTCAAACTTTCAACAAAATATCTATTATATCACACAGGTTTAAATACTCTGCCATTTTGGATACACCATTTGAATTTATGACGTCATATTCATAATCAGCGACCTCAAAACCTCCTGCCAGCATATTATTTAGCTATAATTCGCTATGTGTATGAGGTTGGAGAGGATGGATAAATCTATCGTAGCGCCCATGGTTAGCAAACTTGGTGAATCGATTCGCCAAGTAATTGTAAATGCATTGATTTGCATGTGAAACCAGAGCCTAAGATTTTGAAATTAAAATGTTTTGGATCTCAAAAATTTGTCGTAACCGGTAGCTTGGGCTCATATTTACAAGCACAAGTTATTTCGTTGATATACGCGAGTTGAATATTATGCACGAAGTAATTAAAAATCACAACTCATGTTGACATGGTTAGTATTGATATATAAATCTGCTGTCGGTAGTGTCGGTTACAGTTCTAACCTATGGAAATACACATTGCTCACTTTTAACGTGATTTGTCAGCGATTTAAAGAATAATCATAACTTTTCAAACAGTCACTCGACCTTCAAGTTTATTAATTGACGTTATTTAAAAAAAGTCAACTGTAAATACTCTTTTATGAAACCCTATTATTTGATATTTGGTGTAATCTCAATAAGCTTTTAACAAACTGGGAAAGCCAGGTTGCAAGATTTCGCCACGATGAGACTTAGAGCACTACATGTCATGCACGTAGCACATACTATAATGTTTACGCTTAATACTATTTTTTATGTAATTTTGCATACATTATTTATTTTAGCAACAATAACAAAAATACACCCATTTAAATGCAAAGGATTATATACATATATATATACTAGTGGGGTTTCGTCCCGTGCGCGCTCCGCGCACCCACCCCCCCTGTATTTGATAAGTGTCAACAAATTTTTCTGTGTTAATAAAAACATTTTATACAAATTTTCTGGTTCTTTTGAAATATCGCTTGTACACTTAGGTGGATGTGATTCATTTTCTGCTCTTGTGATGTATGGCACCGTGGCATGTTTTTTTCTCTTTATTAATAAGATATGGCGATAAGCCTGCGCAGAAACGGGGCTTATGCCGTGTTAAACGGGAAGCACCGAGAGCGAAGCAAACGCTGATTGGCTGGCGAAGCTAGAGCATAATTTAAGGTTGCTTAACTGGCCCATATGCAAAGAAATGAAAATTTATTAAATAATCTAAAATTTTAGGACAATATTTTATAAGCTCTAATCTTTAGATTGCATCAAAAAAATTGTTTGTTAACGATGGAATTCAGACGAAATGTTAGTTTTGAAATCGTACATTTATCACAGTCCTTATGTAAATAGTTTATATGTAGCACAAAGAAATATCTCGGAACCCAATATAAATATATAAATACTCATTAAGGGAACTCCAGCGAGCAGTGAGTACCAACCCAAAAAATAATTGTGTTGGTATCACTTTTGTCGTCTGCACTATACATTAGTATACATTTATACATGATGTATACATGATGTGAGCAGAATTATCTATAGTTATAGCTGTATGTTAAACCAATGCTAATACAATGACTTGACCAATATTCTACGGAATATCTCAAATTTTTCTACGGATACCTACATTTTTCAAGGTACTCTCTGAAAGCTGAGGGTTTTTTCTTTAGCACAGTCCTTGTCTTATGTGTAAATTCTCAATCCCTGTTTAAAATATCAAGACCCATTAGAAGTTATCATGAGTGAACTACAAGTTAAAATCAATGGCGATGGTAATTGTTTATTCAGGTCATTGTCATATTTTTTACATAATTCTTAAAATTTTCATATCAACATAAGAATGCATAAAGTGGTAAACATTAGAGATAACTGAACTGACTATCAAAATTTTATTGTTTGTAATCAATATTATGAGAATGTTGAGAACCAATTTCACTACCATCGTTTAATGTCTAAAAATGGTGTTTATGGAACTTATGTTAAAATTAAAAGTTTTGTGGATATTTTTAACACACATGTGACAGTAAAAACAGCTAGTAAAAATAAACTTGTTAATTTTCGTAACCTGAAAAGTGTTTTCAAATTAAATTTGTTATTTAGTGGTCCATTTGACTCGGGCCATTGTGATGTAATTGACTTAAGGAACTATGATGTTAAAAAAATAATTTGAAAATTGACAATATAACTTCTTACAGTCTTAAAAGAAAACACATAGATACGTGTAATTTTGAAGTTTCACTTAAATAATTAAAGTCGGTCTATGTTCGATATAGAAAAACTTAATATTCAGATACAAATGACAAACGTTAATTTTTTAGGAAAAATGGATTTTAAATGTTCTTTTTGTTTTGCCATTTTTTAGAAAGATGTGATACAAAAAAATTGTTGCCAAAATGGAAAGATATGTTTACCTTTATCAACAAAATATTATGAAAATTTAAAGAACTTATTACAGAATGATGAAAACATTAGATATTTTATACGATACTAAAACAATTTGTTTTGTTTTGGTACATTTATTCTAAATGTAATATATAAAAAGAAGAAAAGTATTTACAATTTGAAAATCTTAGTTCAAATGTGTCAAATTACCTCTAACACTTTGATTAAAAATAATGATAGGGAATAATCGTCCAGTCAATTTTATATAAATGATAATTTTTATGTGGTAGAAAAAATACTTGAGAATGATAAAATATTTGTCAGAGAACATATTGTTATATTATCTCAAATGTTACCCAAAAATCCGATTGCAAAGAACTATAAATTTGTATATCAAATCGCTAATACTAACAATATACCTGTTCACTTGCACGTGAACTTGTGCCTGATGCGAGCTCGAGACAACGAGAGAGAGAGACAGGATTTTCTTCGCACTTCCTTTATGCGACGCGCGGCGCTGGTTTTCGTCTTCCTACAGCTGTACTTCTGTGCAGCTGTAGTTAGAAGCCATCAAGCGTTAGACACGAGCAGTCGAGCAGCATGGCATTTTGGCACGCCGTCATTGAGTCGTTGTAGACAGCTGTCGTCGTTGTGTCGTTGCGTCCGGCCTTCGTCTATTTTGAAAAGGCCGTTTCATCGCTCTCGTTGTTGCTGCTTCGTGTCGATATCTAGCCTTGTTGGACCCTGACGAAGCTGTCTTGTAGCTTTCTGGGTATTTCTCTCTCTCTCGTACCTTTTGACCTCGCGTCTGGTAAGTCGTCATAACCATTTGTGAGAGCAGCCGCTCGTCAGTACCTCAAATGCTGACACAGCTCGCTATCTCTCTTATCGAATTGAATACTATTGCCGCTCTTGTTAACGAGCTTCGTCGGCAACAATAAGTAAACAATAATAAGAGCCATTTACACCTATATTATTGTAACGCGAACTTTCTCGAAACTTATACATATACCTCTGTGCATTTATTATTAATAATTTGAATACACGATCATTTATGATTATATTACAATTCGAGTCGTTTGTCATTTATAACTTGCATGTCTCGACCTACTCGAGATTATTAGCCAGCAAGAATTTCGCTACCACATTAATTGATACTGCTCGAGATCGTCTCGACGTAGCGCATCGTTATCATCCATAGCTTCTACTGCAATACATCGGTCGTCGCATTAACATTTTGGTAGCAGAGTTGTGTGTTCTGTGTTCCCTGCTGGGCAAAATTATCGGGCGTTGTGGTCGGCCATTTTTGCTGCTTCGCTGCTGCTGACCTCACACTTTTTCAAGCGCTGAGCATCCAGCAGTCATCACGGAGAGGGTCGCTAGGTTATCTCACTCTTGTCGTCGCCCACCGTTACTCTCGTTCATCCAGACAGCCAACATCTTCGGCACCGTTTGTGTCGAGCGAGCGGGAGGTGGAGTGAGGTATTAGCTGCGGCGTATTACAAGTAGTATCATCTACTTGCTCTCTCTCGTGATGATCGTTGTTTACTTACGATTCTTCGTCAGTGTGTAAAGCTTTCTCGCTTTCACGCATGCTTTCGCATTTGTTGATCGTTTTGCTCGAGGTTACATCGTATAGTACCTGCTAGCTTGCACTTTAGTTTTTTTTTGGTTTATTTGCCGTCACCAGCTCGCTTTTTCTCACTCTTTCTTGCACCTCGGTTTATTTTTGAATAAAATATTAAATCCTTACACACAGAAAACGTGAAAAAAGTCGAGGATCTTTTAAAAATTCAAAAGGCGCAAGCCACGGTAATCGAAAATTTTAAAGCTACAATGCTTAAAACTTCCACTGATAAACGAACGGTTAGTTGGTTCAAGACTCAACTCGATCAGTTACAAGGATGTTGGAAATTATTCTTTGACACGCATATACAACTCGTTGCAAATCAGGAGTCTATTCAGGACGATGCATACTTCAAGGGTGAGATTTTCGACAGAGTATTCACTCACTTTACAGCAACTAAAACTATCATCTTGAATCAAATTAATCCAGGTCATGGTCATACGTCCATCGCAACTGATGATAGTTCTTTTGACATACAAACTGATTTCCCTCCTTATAGAAATCCGCTGCCACCGATAGACCTTCCTCAATTTTCAGGCAAACAGCTTGAATGGGAGACATTTAAAGGAATGTTCAAAGCGCTCGTGCATGACGTTCCAACGATCCCTCCTATCTTAAAATTGCAATATTTAATTCGCTCGTTGACTGGTAATGCAGCTAATAGGCTAAAAAATTTGCAGGTCACTGCCGACAACTACATCGGAGCATGGCCATCGATTAAGGATAGATATGATAACAAAAAATTTTACTTTCAACATATATGACGAATGTCATAGCCTGCAACACAATGCAGAAAAAATCAGTTGGTGAACTGAATCGTTTGCTGGTAGTTCGTGAATCTCGGCAGGCTCTTGACAATTTGAAAATCCCGGCAGAGCAGTTGGGTGATCTTTGGCTCGTTCATCATGCTGTTCACAAGCTCGACTCATCAACTCGACTTGACTGGGAAAAGAAGGCAGATAAGTCAGACACTTATCCCTCGTACATAAACTTGATCAATTTTCTGGAACGATCCATTTGTGTGCTAGAGGCTGCTCGAACGTTCTCTGACAAAAACAGTCGGTCGTCCCTTTCGAATTCGTGTCCAAGCAAATCAAATAAACAGGTATCCGCTCATACTACCCAAGAAAAGGATTCGTCCTGCTCGAATTAACGAAGTTGTATACAATGCGAAGATACTCACCCGCAAAATTGTTGTCCCAAGTTCTTGCAGTTGTCGCCACAACAAAGGCTACGTACTTGTAAATCTAATAGGCTTTGCTTGAATTGCCTTCAGTCGTCGCATTTCATTGCAAAGTGTCAGTCAAATCGTCGTTGTATCATTTGCAATCATACCCATCATACCTTACTTCATTTTGATAAACCAGCAAACGATAAGGACCAAGCCACCAAGTCGAACGTTTAGTCTTCAGAACAACACGACTCACCTCCGGCTGGCTCCTCCTTTGTTGGTGCTACACAATCGCCATTGTTGCCCAAACAGTTGGAGGTTAAAGTCGCCCATCTGTGCACTGCTAGAATTTTGTTGTCTGATACCAACGGTAAGACGATCTCAGTACGGGCATTGATTGATCCCGGAGCTGAGGTATCGTTTGTATCTACTCGCGTTATACAGCAGCTTAACGCTACAGTCAGGCACTTACTTCGCAAAGTGATAGGCTTGGGCGCAAAAGAAACTGCTAAATCACGTGGTTCGGTAAATTTGATACTTTCATCTCCACGAGATAAAAAATTATGACGAGGTCATTTTTCTCTTTTTAGCTACGAGCGCCGAAATCACACTTAGCAAACTTTTTTATTGATTATTTGTGTGTTTCTGTGCTTTTATTGTTTCATGCGAGAGTAAAAGAAGATCGACGGCGACATAAGCGTTTAGAGTTAACTGAAAGGC
>JAPYYV010004325.1:0-19928 GCA_030522625.1 Copidosoma aretas
TCGTACCCGACATAATTCTTGACAAAACCTCAAGGAGGGTCAGCATTCTCGAGAAGTTTTTGACACCTGGAGCAAGACCGAAGTATCGATGATTGTTTCAAAATCGCACAAGCCTATTATCCATCGTATTAGGTTAAGACATTCCAACTAAAATTGTCTTTATGACTTAGGCACCTCAAGCTTTGAGTTGTAGCAACATATGTGTGGTTTAAATAAACAGTTAATTCTTTAATTTTTTGACAAGTAAATAAAAGCTATTTTTAAATTTTATGATTGAATTTATTTTTTACTTTTTTATCTATAATTAACCTTATATTCATAAATTTTGAAAATATTACTGATTAAGCACTTTAATTTCATACCGATAAGATGTGGTTATTATGAAAACATATGACATTTTGTGTCAGCTGTCATATTAAATTAGTCATGACAATATTGATTTGACTGTATCCCGCTGGTCATACCCATTTATTTGATATCCATGACGAGGGGATTGTAAAGAAAAAGTAAATCCGCCATTTTGTTGTTGTAGCCATATTGGATTCCGAATGACGGTGCACATTTTACGGTATTTAGCTGGTGATATCTTTTCAGTTAATACCGATGATTAGGGGGTTGAAAAAAACGAATCCGCCATTTCGTTGTTGCCGCCATATTGGATTCGGTATAACGATACACCTCTTACGGTATTCCACTGGTCATATCCTTTCATTTGATACCCATGTCGATGGGATTGTAAAGAAAAAGCGAATCTGTCAAAGTGTTGTGGCCGCCATATTGGAATTACTACCTCAACCTACACAAGAAATGTCGTTAGACGTATAGTGATTGTTCTCAAGGCTCTTAGGAAATATGCAGGTACATGGGTTTATTACTGTATAATGAGAAACAGTTCATTAAAACAATATTAAAATTTAATATTTGGGGTTATGTTTGAGTATTGAAAACTTTAATATTCTGTTTTCATAGTTTTTATATACACTAAATTAACAATAATATTTAATAAATACGCCTTAATGAACAAATAATCAGCTTAAGAGTACCGGATTCAATGATTTTTTAAAAAATTTGTTGAAACCTATTTTTTTCAGGTTAGGTTTTCATTTTTAGACTTTGGCTATAGTTTTCCTGTATTCGTGATGCAATTACCTACAAATTAAAAAAAAAAAACCTCTTTATCTCCTTTCCATCTAGAGATATTTGATTTCGAAAAAAGTTACCTTTGGTTTCATCGTTTTAGAACATAGTGCGGCGGCGGGGCGATCACACAGGTCCGAAGCAAGAGAGCCCACGCAGCAGCAGTGGTGCCAGGGCGAGCACAGGTGGCCCGCAGCAGAAGAGCCCTCGCAGTAGCAGTGGCGGCGGGGCAAGCACACTGGCCCGCAGCAATAGAGCCCGCGCAGCAGCAGCGGCGCCAGGGCGGGCACAAATGATCCGCAGCAGAAGAGCCCTCGCAGCAGCAGTGGCATTTGGGCGAGCACACTGGCCCGCAGAAGAGGAGCCCTTGCAGCAGCAGCCGCGACGGGGCGAGCATAGGTGGCCCGTAGCAGAATGCCGTGATATAGAGCAGCAGCCGAGCTCGGAATGCTGAATGTCGTCGTCGTTGTACGAGCGTACAAAATGGCCGTCCTCTGTTCACTTCGACAAGAAAGAAGCCGAGGAACCGGCAATGATGACCTAATGGCTATGAGCGAGCCAAGCGCTATAGTAATGTGTGTGAAGAGAGAAGACGGACAACACGCCGGCGCGTTGACCACGTCTGCACCGTCGCTCCAGTATCTGGCTCGAAGGACTTTGTTCGAGCTGCTCGAGAGTGGACTGTATTATTTCTATACACATAACAGGATACTGGTTGTAAAATTGGGTAGAGCTGCAGTGACTAAGGGCAAAGAAAACCTAAAACATACACACTTTAGGAACAAAATATATATTGAACACACTTTAAATACATCTTGAATTAATACAGATAAGTATAGTTTTAAAATTTAAACAAGATTTTGTATCAGTTAGATACGTAATAAGTCACGTATAAATTGTATACTTATTAGAGAACAAGAATAACGTTACTATAAACTAAGTACCACAAGTAAGTAATTTGAATACAACTTTAGTAAGCGGTGACTTACTTGTACAAGCGTGACGTGCGGACTGTCGACGCAGCAGCAGAGAACTGCAAGAGTCACATATGTAAGTATACAACAGACAGCGATTGGCTACTACTTAAGTGGTGTTGACGCTCATCATAGGTTGAAGGACTTCTGTATAAATATAGCGCCAATATATAGATGATGGAAAGAGATGGTTGAATATTAAACAATAGCAATGTATCATTTGTGCTTATAACATTAAAGGATCCCCACTTCGTAATTAAGGGTTTTATTGCTAACCCACAGTCTTAGCTGACTATCATGTTTGGTCTTGTGCATCTGATTCATCGGTCACAGCTTCAACTTCAAACATTACCACTACTGGATTCTAGTGTATAAATATGATTTAATTTCTTGTGTTCCTATTAGAGAATCTGGATTCATACCTACATTAGAATGTCCGTTATTTGCCGTTTTTTACTTTTTCACCATATACCCCCTGGAATCTCGTCGTTGCATCCTAAGATGAAAATCCATACCCTAAATACCCGAAAATTTTGGATCTATCGCGTGCATCTCGACGTAATTTGATTTCCTATTTGAATAGCAAAGGATTTTGAAATTTTAAACTTGTTTGATTTTTTTGACCACTTCAAGTATTTTTTCTGGATTTCTAAGTCAATCCATTAAATTACAAGCCACTTGAATTTAATTTATTGATTTTTTTAGCTTAAAATAAGCAAGTTAAAAAAAATTATATTTTTAGTTTGTGTTCTTTGAAGGCTTCGAAGGCCAAAATCGAACTATGTCAACGTGCTCATATTGAGCTGGAGAAAATCAATAAATCAAATCCAAGTCATACATAATTTTTCAGTGTGATTTAAAAATCCAGAAAAAATACTCAAAGTCGTGAAAAAAATCAAACAAGGTTGAAGTTTGAAAATCCAATGCTATTTAAATGGGAAATCAAATTGCGTCTAGGGACATGTGTTAAATCCACAATTTTCGGGTTTTCAGGGTATAGATTGTCATTTTAGAATACAACGAAGAGATTCCAGGGGTATATGATCAAAAAGTTGAAATCGGTAAATAGCGGACACCCTAATATACATCCACTAAATGATACCTAAAGATTTCCAAAATTATTTAAAAAAATTTATATGAGAGCGGTATACGTTTAAACTGTGACTAATGAATTTAAAGGAGTCATACACATGAAAAACAAGTGAGACTGTACATAAACTAATATAGTAGTATTATATACTTGAAGTAACTGGAAGTCAGAAAAATTCTTTTATTATTTATGCATGTAAAATATAAAAATCTTTTGTTTATCAATTAAGGTTTCTTTGCTTACATATAATCTCAGTTAACTTTTATGATTAAACTCAAGTTTTTAATTCATCGAACAGAGCTGCCACTAAAATTACCACCACTACTGCTTCCTGATTTATTATACTAATGAAATTTTTGGATGCTTGTGCATCTTATTGATTCTAAAATCTTAGATTTTGATTTTGAGCAGTAGCAATTTATTTATTTTTATAATTTACTAATCTTCATATTTACAGCTCTGCATATTAGGTTAAGTCAATTTCTGAGAATCCAAGTGCTTTTTTATTTGCTTACAATACAATCCAAGTCTGGAGGAGTAGTCAATTATATTGTCATCAACTCATCGAAAAATGATCTTGCAGTGGTCCTACAATTGGATTAAGACACCATAACAAATACAGTCTACAATGCAATTGAAAATTCTTTGTGCTCGGAAGTTGACACATTACTACACGACACCTGGTTTTACTTAGGAGATTGAGATTGAAACTTATTTATCAATGCGAAGGATATAACGTCCAAATAACATAGATCAGATACATGGTTGAAGTACATGAGTCGCAATACAAAGGCTTCGAGTACATTACAAATTATAGAAATATAATATATAAGGTAAAATTTTTTCTCAGATTAGTAGTAGTATACGCCAGAAAAGTTAAGCCAACAAAACATTATGAAAACTACTAGATGGATATAACAATGCATTTGATGGTAACGAGCGTTTTAATGGCTAAATCAAAATTGTAGTGTAAAGTACGTAGGTGAGTAGAGCAAAGTAAGTAAATGCTGAAAAATAAATTTCATACGCAATAATATATATCATTGTCCGTGTTTATAACTAGAAAAGTTTACGTGCCAGATAAGACAATGATATTTGCGCATAAGTTTACTAGTTGTCAGGATAACTTAAAAGGCAGTTTATTCCCAATAAAATCGAACATAATTGTACAAAATAATTTAACACTATGCCTGGCACGAGAGAAGGTACACAAAAAGTGCCTCAATAAATGCCGACAGTGAATCTTTGACACGCGAGAGGCATGAGGGTTCGGAAATGCATGTTGGGGATGCCGCTTCGATCTGCGTATATCATCGGTGATGAAGGAGGGGGGTAGCGGGGAGGAGGCTAAAGATTTACTAAAAGTTCTTTATGATCAGTATTTTAAAAGTTGTCACTACCAAGAAATAAGCTTGCCTAAGACTGGGTCGTAATCAGCCAAGCTTTATGTAAAATTCAGAAAAGGATGCATCTCGCTTGAGATGAAAGATAAAGTGCACGTACAAAGTCTGTCTGGCTTGGTTGACAAAGCAGACATAATATAAATGTGGTAAGACGACCCTGGATGCAAGCATGGAACGGAATCGGCAAGTCAGGAACCTTCACTTGTATCAAAGGCGGTGAACCACTCTGTGAACGCGAGAACAGATCGACGCAACTTGAGAATTTCAGGGTAGGTCACTCTACAAAAACACACTGAGATCCTTCGTGTTCTCAACAAACAGCACAATAAGGTACCCTATCATGACAGGAGGCAGTGGAACAACATCGATACGCATAAAATTCTAGGTTGAGCATAGGAGCATGGCCCAAGTTTTACGGTAGTTCACTTCAATCTGATGGTCCACCGTCCAATCCACCATCCTCTAGACGTTGTCGTTTAGCCAACCAATCGCAGTATCTAGCTCAGAATGGTGGTATCGTAAGTAAACCTGCAGATCGTCGGCGAACGGGACACCCTTTCAGTAAAACAACACTAAGAGGATTAAGTTCATAAATATCATAAATACCATAGGCTCACTCGAGGAACCCTCGGGGGTGCCTGAGAAAGTGCAAAATAGATCAGTAAGATTTCCGTCTAGCCCCACAACAGCCTGGGAGGGTCCAGTCCGGTAGGAGTGAAACCATCTGATCACATTGAGATCGAACTCCCTGTCACTCATAACACACAATAAGTAAGCATGGTTCACGGAATCAAAGGCCAAACGAAAATTAAAGAGCCCTAAAACGGTAACTTTACTGTCCTGCATCCCCCTGCGTATATCATCGGTTATTATAAGGAACGCTGACTGAGTGCTGTGGTTTCTACAAAAGTCTGTTTGTATGGATTAAAGAAGCAGGTTGCTATCTAGGTACTCCGATACCCAGTTCGCAACCAAAACATCAAAGATTTTTGGAATTTTTGGATCTCAGTGTGTTTTTGTAGAGTGGAGGTCACTGGAATTCCTAAGTTGCGTCGATCTGTTCTCTCAATCATGGAGTGGTTCACCGCCTTTGTCAACCAAGCCAGACAGACTTTGTACGTGCGCTATATCTTTCATCTCAAGCTAGATACATCCCTTTCCGAGTTTTACATAAAGCTTGGCTGATTACGACCCAGTCTTAGGCGAAATTATTTCTTGGTAGTAAAAACTTTCAAAATACTGACCATAAAGAACTTGTAGTAACTCTTTAGCCTCCTCCCCGCTACTCCCCTCCTTCATCACCGATGATATACGCAGATCGAAGCGGCAGCCCCAACATGCATTTCCGAACCCTCATGCCTCTCGCGTGTCAAAGATTCACTGTCGGCATTTATTGAGGCACTTTTTGTGTACCCTCTCTCGCGCCAATCATAGTGTTAAATCATTTTGTACGATTATGTTTGATTTTATTGGAAATATACCGCCTTTTAAGTTATCCTGACAACAAGTAAACTTATGCGCAAATATCATTGTCTTAACTGGCACGTAAATTTTTCTAGTTACAAAAACGGACAATAATATATATTATTGCCTATTAAATTTAATTTTTCAGCATTTACTTACTTTGCGCTACTCACCTACATACTTTACACTACAATTTTGATTTAGCCATTAAAACGCTCGTTACCATCAAATGCATTGTTTTATCCATCTAGTAGTTTTCATAATATTTTGTTGGCTTAACTTTTCTGGCGTACACTACTAATTAGCTGCGACAAAATTTTACCTTCAATATTATATTTCCATAATTTGTAATCAATTCTAAGCCTTTGTATTGCGACTTATGTACTCCAACCATGTATCTGATTTTTGTTATTCGGACGTCATGTTCTTCGCATTGATAAATCAGATTTAATCTTAATCTCCTAAGTTGAACCAGGTGTAGTGTAGTAATGCACTGGGTCTAACTCGTATGCTGATATACATGTTGAGCGGAAGTTCTCAAAGATGTCTGCCAGTAGCAAAACATCGGTCTTCAAGTAATGATCTAAATACTCCCCAAGAGTTTGAATATGAAATGTTCTCCATACATTCTGTGCATGCACGTAGTCTGCATCAGGAATTTCACTTTCTTTTAACTTGCTGTAAAAGTCAGTTATGGATGGCAGTTTCGTTTCTCTCAGCTTCTCTAAAGAACTACGCCCTGTCTCAGCCACAGCCCGATCTATTCATCACTATAAACACTCTGAAACTCGCTGTTAGTGATGACACACTCATCCAAATACGATGCCAATTTTTCTAAGGAGGAGGGCATAGACCTAAACGAATCAATGAACCAAAAATTGATATAACTACTCTTTATGTACTTAGTTAATGAAATACACCTTGTTTTTGGCAATAAGATTTGACCCGTACCTCAAAGTCTTTACTCGTAGCAAACTCTTCGATGATGAAGTGTTAGTCGTAACTCACGAGATTGTGAAATACTACAGGCATAAATCTTGAATTCTGGCAATTAATGTTGCAACTGTGGCGTGCAACACCTCTGAATTTTCCAGTCAAATGGCAGTAGTCTCGTACTTACTTCTGATTTTTAACGAACGAGCCACCACAAATGTGACAAGCTTTGGCTTGTCTAAATTAATCCTGTACTCCGTGAGTCATGTTCACGGGTTTTGGTTTTTCATGTAGCTCTTGCATATTACTTGCAAGGGTCTTTAGCCTTTGAATGAAGCACTCCGCTTGTGTTTCTGCATCATCTTCTCTTAAATAACTTGCATAGTGTGATTGGTCTTCGTCAAAGCTGCATTTTATATAATAGCCTATACTATAGGCTTAATACTTATGAATTGCACGTACATCATTCTCCACAGGCTTAAGTAAGTACTTAAAGTCCGCATATATAACGCAAGGGACTTTTTAGGCAGAGTGAAAGTTATTGAACTTGAGAATATTAATTTCCTTCTATTGGTAGCTTTATATGACACTTGTTTATATTTACACAATCAAGTCCATGCATCTTGAGCTTATCTTCACTGTAAAAAAATGTAGACATGTATCGCAAACTCCAACAGTTCGCATTCTTCTTTGTCAGTTGATTATATACTAATCTTGATAGACTTTTTATTTATTTACAATAGTTTTTAAGTTCTGGAACATTTTTCCTTTTTTTCATCATTATCTTTATCATTGTAGAGAGTTTGCACTAGAAGCAAATTTATGTGACTGTTTTTTCGGAGATGTAATGTGACATGGTGAGACTGTATGCTTGTTATCATTTTTTTTAGCATAACACGTTTATAGAAACATGATTTTGTTTCTTCAACTTGCTAAATTGCTTCAGAGAAACTGGAAACTCTATTCGATTACAATTAGGTTCACGTTCATCTGGCTTATGATTATTCACTCGCTGAGCATTTCTATTAACACGGTGTAGAGTAAATAGAACTGACCACATGAAAAACATATCATCTCTGTTTCACACATTTGCACAAGCTTTTCATTTCTGAATATCAACTGGCAATCTGAAGAATGAGTTTTCTTTGATCAGGTCATAGGGGTAAAAGTGGGTATTATTAGGGTTTTTTTTAAATGTTAGCTTTAAAGGTCTATAGTAGTAAAACAGTTTGGCTAATCACTGTCATTCTTTTTTTAAAATCGAAGTCTGGTCTTAAAATTACTGAAATTAATTTTTATAAATATGTCGACTCCTGATTATTCATTCATAAACAGGTTTGAAAGTTGAATTTTGGGTGCTGGTATGATTCCGGGTGTGCTTGTTTTATTGTGTTGGTATCATTGCGGGCCGTTTCAATGCTAAATTAAATGGGAATCCACAATAATAACAACATCGTGAGATAGGTTATGTGTGCACCAGTTATTGCGGTGTGATCCTCTGTCAAGCAAAAGTAAAGATATAAATACTATTTTGAGTTTTAAAAACTGATTAATTATATACTTGATACTAAAATTTATTGATTGCAAGTATTTATTCACTATAAATAATCACTTGAATTAAAGAATAGGTATTATTGAGAGTTCCTTAATAATTTGTACAACCACAACAATACTTTTACTCACCCCTACTCATTGATATTTACAGATTAACTGATTATCTGTTGCAGTGACCACCCAGAATCTCTCTCTTTGAACTCATCCATTTCATGTATTATGAGCTGTCTCATATTTAAATCAAACCAATCGTCATCATCTATATTTTTCGATATCAAGACTTCAGCATTCTTTGTGTTAAAATGCTTTTGATCAATAACTTTCACATCATTCTTTTGTATTATGTACTCTGTGAGAAGCTCAAAATTATTATTTGAAGTATGATGCAGTTTAAGATTACTTATAACTTTTGACACAATGAGAACTTTGGCATCATCCAAGAGAGCAGTAATGTTTCTATGTCTATGATTAATTGGAACACCTGTTGCTATACGATTCTTAAACGCTGATAGTAAATCGTTCTACTCTATACTATTTTGCTCTTAGACATCCATTTCTGCACTAACACTGTCCTGCACTTGAACACTGTTAAGATCATCAGCTCTGTTTTTTAAACTAGGATTATCCGCACCGTTCTTCACACTGCACTGCTACTCTGGAAGATGCTGTTGTAATTCCCCTCTGGTTTTACTCAGTGAACGATTCAACTTGTCGTAAATGTACAGCAAATTAGCCAACATTGATTGGCAGGACTGCATCTCTTCTCTGGATAATGATTCTGATGTTATGACATGCCTTTTAAGAGCTTCTATCGCTTAATTGGTTAACTCTGTTTCCGTAGATCATCATCATCCACTCAAGCAATCCACCTGAGGGAATTTTGCAGCAAATATGCGGTGTACCTAAATGACTGAACGTTTATGATGTCCAGAAAGAACGAAACAATATATTATAGGAAGGATTGTAAAAGAGAAGATGGTAGCGGTAGAAAAATCTCTTAACGTATACGATTCTTCCTTTATTTACCCTCAAAATTTTATATGGGAAACAGTCTGATGTATACACCTTATAATGAATACTAAGCTCAAGGATATATAGAACTTATATTTATACGATCTGGACCAAGTGCTGGCAGGGGCGGCAAAAGACACATGGCGGTCATGGAGAACTCCACACGTAAGGTTTCGAGTCATGTGGAAACCACACCTGGGGGCAGCATCTATATTTCAAATATTTAAATTTTGACAAACATTTTTTAAAATTATCCCTGCCCACAAAAAAAGCATCAGCTGAATAAATACTTAAAAAAACACGTGTTTTTTAGCTGTATTTAAGTGTATATTGAGCTATTATTTTTAACTGTATTTTTTAGCTGAAATTTTAGCTATACGTGTACTCGGTGAAAAAATTTTATTGGTTACACGTTGTTGTACACAAAATTGGCAGCTATTCTAGGTGTGATTATGCGGATAAAAACACCTAAAGTGAGTTTTTTTACCATCTTATTCATCTTATCATCTTTGCTTTTGGCTTTTAGAGAAATTTTCGTTTGCGGAAAAGAACGAACTAATGAAAATAACCAAACCACCGTTCATTTTCACGTGCTTGGCTATACAATTGGATCAACAATATTTTTAAAATCAATATTTTTACAATCATCACATTATCTTCGATTTTGGCTTTTAGAGAAACTTTTGTTTACACCATTGATGATCTAATAGTAATTGATAGGAACAAACATCTTTACAGGTGGATAAGATTAAAAGATAGTTATATGGTTTATAAAATATGAAACATAAGAAGTAAGATGACCAAGACTGTTTATTTCTTAAATACGAAAAATCAAGGCATTAGCTTGATTTTATCATGACTTATTCTTTAATTGTACGAAAGCTTCGGGAGTATCGTCTGCTTGGGTTAAAAAGGTTTTTTCATTAGCGAAAACGTGCACACACACACACACACACACACACACACACACACACACACACACACACACACATACACACAAACACACACACACATACATAAATATCTCTATATATATATATATAGATATATATGATATCCCTTAGCAAGACCTATTTCAAGAAATTCCACCCCTGGTCGTGATCCATTTACTAATGTGTGTATGGCTGTTTATTTTTGTGTACGATTTTACTAATTTTCAAATGTATACAAGATTGATTGCCCGTATGTTAATATATCCGTATGTATGAATGTATTTATTAATGTATAAAGGTTTTATATACGTGGATAAAACCTTTAAAAAAATTTGTAAGATAGAAGATAGTGATATACAGAGACTCGCACAGTCAATGCCCCAAGGTTGTAAGACTGATTATATGTTAATGGTATAAGATTGAGAAAAAAAATTAAGATGGACAATTTTAAGTGAATAAATGTTATATGTTCAAATGTAATATGTTATTTTTATTTATTTTTGTTAAGTTTGGACTATAAAAATAATGATATTGAGATAAATTTATAAAAAAAAAAAAAAAATTAGATATTCATACCTGCTGTAAATTATAAAGTAAATATATAGCCTAAAAATAACTTATAGTTAATCGTGAACGACACTGAATGAAGTGTGAGAAGTAAGATCATAGTCACCTATAAAAAAAAAGTTAATTTACATTCATAATACTACATAAAATATTGTAAGAATAATAGAAATAAGTTGCTGTCTGTTATTTGCTGTTTAATTCAAATTTATTTTTCTTTATGTTTATGATAAAAAATCGATGACTATAGGATTTTACATTAAGGTTCCTAAACTTTTTCTCAGCATCTGTATGGTTTTTGAATCTAATTTTTGTTCAATACTTATTTTTGTGTTTTTTTTTAAATGTTTTCGAGCCTGATGGGATATTTTTATTCTCTAATGCTATACTTGAAATTTCAAAATGTTTAAGAAAGCGTGCAGATATTTGTAAACTAAGAACTTCCTATACATATAGTATTCATAATATTATCGAATAAGAAAAAAATTTCGAAAATGTAGAGGTTACCATGTATGAGCGAGTTTAAACGCTGCAAAAAAGAAAGTAGAGGATTTATTTACTAGCCACCTTATCTTAAACTATCTAGATACAACTACTGATACGAACAGATTCTTGTATTTGTTTTAATCTACCATTAAACTTTGTTATAACTCTATGTATAAGTCTAATCAAAAAGTGCGTGGGTGCTGCACTGGTGCGGGGGTCCGCAGACAAGGTAGTATAGGATGGTTGCATGGGTATAAGTGCGAGGGGGGTGGCTGAATGGGATGTAGTAAGGAAGGCTGAGTATTATTAACTCATATTTTTGTCACATTTTTCTCTAATAGTATGCTTTCAAATGATATGGAAACAACCATTGTTACGTATTATGGTATAGCCAAGGCTACCTATAAAGCTGTTGATAAATCTAATGATGAAAATTAATTTTCCTACCTTGGGCACTTTTGCAACCCTGGTACATCCTCGGTAGGAAAAACAGCGTTTGCCACTCATGTGTATCTGATCAGAGGGTCCCAACGGTCCCTCGGGCGTTGCTTCGCAAGCGCCCTCCATTCCAGGTATCCCCCGGAGAGATGCACATTTTTGACGAAAACTACTATTTTCTATCTTCCTCCGTTCTCGAGATATACTATACAGAGCAGGTCAATGTAAGGGTTAAAAAATTGAATATGTAATGAAGACACTGCTTCAACAGTAATTGATTTGAGTAGCATTGGTGCTACGCCATTGATTGAAGTCAGTAAGTCAACTTTTTTAGAAGTACTTGAACTAATCATTTACAAAATCGTGCTTTGATCTATTTTTTTTCGCCTTCTCTTTTTTTTGAGCCGCTTCGTATATAGACAGTATAGTTGACTTTTCAATCAAAATTCCAATTCAAGTCTAGTTACACCTTAAATCCATCTTAGTAGTGCAAAATTATCATTAAGGTAAGCTGCTGATATTCATAAATTCTATTAGGGTTGGTACGATGTATGGTCCCTGGACAATGGAAGTTTTTGGTCTTTATGTGTTTGTCGATAGGTCACTACTTCACTTTGAATTATTTTGTTATTTTCAGGTTACACCGAATACGAAACACTAAGAGGATTAAGTTCATGAATATCATAAATATTATAGGCCCACTCGAGGAACCCTCGGGGGTGCCTGAGGAAGTGCAAAATAAATCAGTATAATTTCCGTCCAGCCCCACAACAGCCTGGGAGCGTCCAGTCCGGTAAAAGTGAAACCATCTGATCGCACTCATAACGCACAATAAGTAAGCATGGTTAACGGAATCAAAGTCCCGACGAAAATCAAAGAGCCCTAAAACGGTAACCTTACTGTCTTGCATCCCCCTGCGTATATCATCGGTTATTATAAGGAGCGCTGACTAAGTGCTGTGGTTTCTACAAAAGCCTGTTTGTATGGATTATAGAAGCAGGTTGCTCTCTAGGTACTCCGAAACCCTGTTTGCAACCAAAACATCGAGGATTTTTGCAAAATGCGCTAGGTTGGCGATGGGGCGGGCGTCAGATGGATCAACTGGGTGGGAGACTTTAAACAGAGGTATACCAACAGACTGCTTCCAATGAGACGGATATGTGCATGAATTAAATGATTTATTCAAGAGCCGAGTCAGAAATGGTACAAAAGATGAAAGTGATTCGCGAAAGTACGAAAGGGATAGCCCGTCGACACTCCGACTCATTATGCGACCCAAACACTGTACAAATGCATGAGTAACTTCAACCTGGGATACCGGTACAAAGTTGAAGCGCATTTCGTCGTGCCCTAAGCCTGCTACGATGTCCTCAAGCTCATCGATGGAGAAGGATGGATGAACGCATTCTATAGATAAAAAGTGTGTTGTCAGTACCAGCGGCAAAATTGTGTGCAAGGGTGATCTATCTGTGGAACCTACAAGCCCATACCGCCGCAATAGACCCTACGACGCGAGGGGTCACATGCGATCTCCAACACTTTGCGCAGGTAAATGTCACGCGCGAGACGTATATCACGCTTCAGTGATCACCGGAGATGGCGGTAACGTGCAAACATATCTGCAGAAGCTGTTTTTCTGGGCATTTGATATATACGATCAGGATCCCTTCAACGATTTCGCAATTCTTTATCGAACCATGGAGAAGGCTGACGACGTGAGCGGCGTTCAGGTAAAGGCGCATAAACATTAAGCACGGAAAGCAAAATCTCAATAAGTTGTTTTAACAATTCATAAACATCCGTAGAAGCACGCTAACCAATCAGTCTTACACGCAGCTTAACATCAGAACACAACAAATCAACTGAGCATCGACAAAAATCACGCCATTTAGGCACAATCGGTGCACGGTGCGTGCTTACCGCATAATCGATGCAAATGAAGTCGTGACCATTGATGTACGGTGATCCTGAAATTCAAAACGACATGACTCTTTCGCTTGAGTCTGCGACAATTACATCGAGCCATGTATTTGTTTCCTCTCGATGGTGTATTGGCCTAAATGGGACTAAATATAACGATTTTTTCGAAATGAGCTGCTGCAAATGCTTCCCGTAATGATTTTCTTTATGCAGATCAAGGTTAAAGTCCCCTGCTATCACAAGGTTTGAGAACCGATCACACAGACCATGCGGTACTTCGAAAAATTTCCTAAGAACTGCACCCTTAGGTTGCCGATACACGGAAGTACGCAACACATGTTGACGAGGTAGACAGCTTCCTGACTCCTTAGGATTATACACCTTTAAGCTAGAAAGCAAGAATTCAATTGTACTAGAGGTAAATGACTACATTTTAGTTTCATATACTGTACATAAGTATACTAATCGTATAATTTTTTCAGTACAATAGACTTTGCTGTATCAAACCGTATCACTATCTACAACTACCTTTAAACAATTAGGTTATGGCAGTTGGAGAAGGAGAGACAATATATTGCAACGCAGCTTAAGAAGTTTCAATAATTTTCTCAAAATGCAGGGACAGCAGTTAAACTTACTACAATCACTATTCAGAGTGTCAGGAAACTGTGTGAATGTTTTCAATATTTTCCACCACAAAATTTTCTATTGATGAAAAATAAGCCATAACTTATTTCTACCCTTAAAAGATTGTGTTTAAGGTGGCTTATCACGCATATATAACACATATTTTGAATATTTTGTAATGGACGGTTATTATAAGTTATGAGAAGAGTCAGTTATCCTGTACATTGCGTTTTTTAAAGTGTCATTGAATCGTTTACATTTCAATGCTTTAAGATTATTCTATGTCCAGTAAAAATTTATGTTGTATCTCTTTATGAGGTCTTGAAAACTCTTATTGTAGAATTATTTACCTTTATCAATGTGCAGATTTTTCGGTATTCGACTATCTCGTAATATGGACTTCATAGCTGCTGTAACATCCTCACCAGTTTTTCTTTTTAAAGGTACAGCCCTAGCATACTTTGAGAATACATGTACCACCGTGAGCATATATCTAATACAGATAAACATTTTCAAACTTTAGTCCGTTAAGATGTACGATTAGTGCCAATAGACTGTTCGTTTTAATACAGTTGAATGGACTACAGAATACGGCTCTAATACTATTTAAAGCGTCATGTCCATGTGAGCGATTTTCTTGTTTCACATCAGCGTAAAAGTTTTGAACTTGCAATTTTGCAGTTAGCTATATAAGTTTTGTTTGCACAGTATGAAGGTTGGATAACGACTGACGTGTGTCTCAAATGCGCAGTTCTTTTATACTACTAGTACATGTGGCGTATAAATAGAGCATTTCCACCCCTTTGTGCTCGGTCGTGATCAATCTCTGAAGAGTGATGATCATGCATCGTCAAATAGGGCGTGGTCTTCTGAATATGGTTATAAATAGTTTACCTGTAGAACTTCACATACTATGCGACCAGTACTGCGGTACAGGTACTAAACTTCTAAACTTGTTAAGCGTCTCATTACAGGTGATCCGGGGATAACTCCACTTGACGCAGCAGGCAAGGTACACGATAAAGCTTATTATCAGAATCGAGAAAATATTAAGGTTATGAACTCAGAAGATAGAGCTCTCGTTAAGAGAGCTTGGCAAAGAGTCAAAGCCGTAGGTTCAAGTATTGGCAGACGAGCAGGTGCTCTAGCTATGACAACTACTGTAAAGCTTAAAAATTAATTGTACATAGGTATGAAAAAAAGACGAAACCATATACTGCCTTGAATACAGTCATCAAAGCTGTCTTGCGAAAAATCAACACCAAAAGCAAAGATTCACGTAAAGTTATTATTTTGGTTTTAAAAGGTGCTCGTATTGTAGTTAAAAAAGCGGTAATAAGAAGAGCATAAAAATACCGTGTGTCTTACGTCTCCCTGCTAGAATTGAAGGAGCGTTGCCTCTGATACCCTCAGTTGCTGGCTTGAGCACCGCTGGTGCACTAGCCAATGGGGCGGCTGAAATATTGAAAAGTAATAATGCAACTAATGCAGCTAAACAGCAACTGAAAGAGAGCGAGATACATAATAAGACTGCGGAGGCTATTGCACTTGGAAAAGGTCTCCATCTCAAACCACATAAAACTTCATTGAATGTCGACTTTCAAGCCGTTTGCCGAAAAAGGTTTGAAAAAAAAAAAACAACAAAGTAAAAATAGCTGATAGAGCATTACCTAACATTAATTTACTTAAATATGCTAAAAAATTAGAAATTCCTAATTTTCGTGGAGTGTTGATGCGAAACAACTTATCTGCAAATAGGCCACGATATCGTGGGACTGCAATGGTAATACTTCATGATAAGAATAGACCTGGAACTCACTGGTTGGCATACAAAAAATGTGGTAACGATGTCACTCACTTTTACAGCTTTGGTGATATGCAACCACCTTCCGATTTAATGTTGTACTTAGAAGTTGATAAGGTTAAGTATAACTATAAAAAATATCATGATTTTAATTCTTACAATTGCGGCGATGTATGTTTACGATTTTGGTCGAGTAAGTTGCCGAAAAGTATGTAAGGTGGTGTCAAAGTCGGCTTGGTAGCTACGAAATTCGAGATAATAAGTCATTGTTCAGGATTGAACTAGCTTTAATGTACATGTGTTCATGTAATTCTAATTTTATTCTTATCGCTTGTACATTTACTTCCTTTACTTAAATTCTAAGAATTCAGTGCTCAAACTGTCAGTGTTATTGTTATGATGCCTTCAAAGCCAAAGACTTGCCGAGCGAGAAAGACTCTTATAGCTTCTCGAATATTCTCGAATAATACCTTGCTGTACTCTCGAGCCACACGTCAGCGCTCGCAAGCAGACTCACGCAGCCAAGAGAGATAGTCGCTCTCTTGCAACCGCTCTATTTCTGTCAATAAAGTCCTAGTCAAGTCAATGTCAGTGTCTTTTCTTTGGTAAGTTCCTCATTTCCTTCGGGATCTGAGGATCTTATCCTAACCGGAAATTACCACGAGCTTTGTGCTCATCCGGCGCCGCTCTCCTTTTCTCTCATCATACAGGCCGCTCGATATCTCACAGTCATATATAGTTGATATATTAAAACCTGATGATATAAGAATTTTTATAAAACCGATCAATGATATACTCCGCAGCGTAATTACGTGTAGCCGTACTATTGATTTCAGACCAAAAGATTCTATAAGACTACTGTCAGGTTTTACTGAACAAAATCTAGAAGATAGCTTCACCCATAATTCAGACTTACCAGTAGCCATCCTTAATTTAAACGCAGTATAAGTTAATTATATAGTCAATTATATAGTCAATTATTAGTTATATAGTCAATTTTTCTAGTGCGATTATAACGGTTGCACATAAAACCCACGCTGTAATGTAAAACGTTCACAAACATGAAAAGTATATGAGCAGCTCGACATGGAGTCCAGCGCTTAGTCGACAGCAAGCTTCCGAACCGTCAACATGTCTGAGTAGACAGCTAAAACGTCAAAAGCTTACACATCAAAACATCCAATTTCTAAAAAAACTAGGATTAAAACAAAAAAGACCTGGTGGAGACTAAATTGCATATTTTCATGCCTTTATTGTAATAAGCATAAAAGAGATTTTATATACTAAGTTGCCGGTCAGAATTCATAAGGCAGTTGCGAACTATAAGATTCATCATCATCCTTACGCATGGTCAACCTAGGGTAATAGTGATGAAATACGTATATTGATTGAGCATTAAGACTTATGTATGCTACCATCCCGTAGCTCTTTACACATTTCAGGGAGATCAGTTAAAACTGATGGTAATGAAGCGACGACGAATACTAAGTTGGTGAACAATGCCATCTGTCACCTTTTCGAAGAGATAATATATTCGATAAACTCTATAGAAATACATTAGTGTAGAAATGTAGGTTTGACAACTCTTGTAAAAAATTGGTTAACGCTTAGTCCTGATCAAAATCTAATGATTGAGAATGTAGGTTGGCTTGATCCTCAACAGGAGGAGGCAAGTCTAGCTGATGATGATGGTAGTATTGATATATTAATCCCTCTGAGTATGCTTCTTTGTTTCGCTTAGGCCTATCGTGAAAGAGTTGTTAATGTTGAACATAAACTGGTACTTACAAGATCAAGAAATGATTTAAATGCAGTGATTCAACAACAACCCAGTACTTTCAGATTCCGATAAAATTTATTTACTTAACTATTTACAAAAAGATAAATTACTATCTATGAATTTTTGTTCGTGGGAGCTCAATAAATACCAACTTTTACCTACTACATCAAAACGTATATAGACAGTTGAGACATCCAATCATTTGGGAAAGCCTCGTTATATTAGCTTTCCAAACAAATCGTGAAAATCAGGAAGATGTTGATGCTACTAAGCTAGATGATTGTAATTTAAAAAATGTAAGACTTTACCTTAATTCACATGATAATCATTATAGTGATCTTAATCTAGATATAGCATATAATAAGTATGCATTGTTATATGACATGTATGGTAATTTTTAGAATTCATATTATAGTATAGATCCTGCGCTACTTTTAATAAGTAAGTCACGATTTGAAAATATTTCTCTTATCGTCATTGATTGCTCCAAGCAAAATGAGTCGTTGAAAGATGCCCCAGGGGATGTGCACCTGGAATTTAAATCTTATGACAATTTTCTGCCAGCACATCAACCTATTGTTTGATTTTTCACGATCGCATAGTTCAGTGCAGCCCATTACGTGGTGACGTCAAGAAACTCATGTAAACCATAGTGGTAGGGGTAGAGTGGTGGGTGAAGGCTATAATAGCCAATGTGTGGCTCTGCTAGCATTATTCGCTCTCCAGCCATCATGAAGAAAGATCAGAGCAGTTAGAGCAAAGAAGAAGACAATAAGTAGTGACAAAAAGAGTAAGAAATAAATATTGAAAAGAAAGACGAGAAATCGATAAAGAAAAAAGATTCCATGAAAAAAACAAAAATAATTGAAATTGCAAAATCTTTACGAAATTAATTTTTGAATAATATCCATCTGTATGTTACATAAACTGACCCTTAGAAAATTTACAACAGATTTTAAATATCAAAAACTTCTAATTAAGGATGATGATTATAATAAAACACCTTGGTTTCAAAGTTTTACAGAAAATTTTTCGAGCAAGACTCCTGAGAATCAAGATTATGAAAAATTAATATAAAATGGACTACATAGTTGATATGCAGAGCTTAAAATTGCTCGTCAACGACTTTGTGCTGAAATAGTTGGCTATAGTTCCACTATCTGGCAATGCTGAGCCTTTTAAATATACATTCAGGCAGCCATTTCCTAGACGAAGACTCACCGAAAAATACAAAAGAGAGAATACATGGCTAAGATGTAATTATGATGGCTTATCATGGGAAATGGGTGAGCTACACTACAACACTATCGGTATAGTTCATAGAAAGTGCCTTAAAGATTCTAGCAAAGTATACGTACGAGGCTCTATAGAGAAAAGTTAGTGAGAGCTATTTAAATTTAATGTTTTTAATGTTGCAGAGCTTGGTTATCCACCAATAGATCAAATAAAAATCATTACAGTTTGTAAGAACCTTAACGGCTTACATAGAGCCAAATGTGCTCTAAACAACGTTAAGCGTCTTGAATACTAGAGTTAATCGATTTGCAGTCGATCTTTTTTTCATCAAGAGGTAAAAAATGACGGTTGTACTTCACAGGTAAGAGCGTTGTGAGGGTCTTATTAATATGGCGATAAGAAGGGGTGACTTGCAATACGGTACGAACTACTTCAGTTCGCACGTGGCTCGGAGTCTCTTGCATCGTTACGAGAGCTGCAGGTAATGCAGCTTCTCCCGCTGCGGTTGAGGGCTCAAGACGTTGAGTGTGCGTATACTTGCCTAAGTAGTAATGGCGTTTCTTACATGTAAATGT
>JAPYYV010004326.1:0-16816 GCA_030522625.1 Copidosoma aretas
CGAATTTCAACAAGCGTTGAATTTGCTTGGTATGGAGCAGCGCGTATACATGTGTGGGTGTAATTTTAAAAATTACACACACACATACGTCAAATTAAAGATAATATTAATGTTTTTTTATTAATGTGACTGTAAGACCGATATAAATTTGTCTTGTTTTTTAGAGCACTCAACTTTGACGTCATCTGGGAGTTGAGAAGGGGTACTAAAGAGAAATTGTAGATTACTAGATACTACGCGCAGAAAAAGTATTCGTAAACGTTGTAACTTAAAACGTAATTTATTTGAAGAGACAGGCAGGTTATGCGACTTTGTAAAAGAAACTTTGACAGAAGAATGAGGTCTTTTCTTCATTCTGCTTCTCTCGTGACCAACTTATTGTTATGGCAACGAAAAGGAATAACGATTTTATAGTCAAATTGCTTATGCAGGAATGTCCTGTGATAGCCGCCCGCAAGAGAGAAGGAAAACCTGCCCTCTCTCCTCCTCTCTCGCCACGTAAGGCCACCAACAGAGTTGGAGTCTGTGGTGACATATCGGACCTGAATGACACCTTCCTCTCTCGTCACCCAGGCACGTAATTATCACCATAACGATCGTATCAACGATGGTGATGCTTGAGATACTCGCAAAACACCTCCTCTCATAACTAAAGTCACTGATCTTAGGAGAGAGAAAAGGCTTACAGCTTATCTATATTTCCTTTGTCAGGAACATCTTCTCATCATGTAGTTAATTACCACAATGTAGTCAATTACTCACGCAACGACCTGCGTTAAAAGTGATCTGCAAAATGTTGTGCTATACGCCAGTGTTTTCAGGTGCATAAGGATTGATTCTTATAACGTCTGAATATTATTTCTCCATATAATATACAGATTTAGACGTAAATGGGCGGACTGCGTCTTTATATTGAGGATTTAAAGAAAAAAGTACGAGTGGTCGTGAATTTATCAAGTGTTCCATCTCGGCTAACGTGGTTACAAAAATCTCTTCCATTACAGTCTGACCCTTCAATAAAACATTTAAACATAATTTTACTACGCACAAGTCGTTTTTATGCTCCTTTAATGTATATATATCAATTCGATTAACCAATTTTTAATGCGACGACACGTGCATTGCAGTAGAAGCTATAGATAATAATAATGCGCTGCATCAAGACGATCTCAAGAATCATCGATTAGTGTGGTCGCGAGATTCTTGCATGCTGATGATATCGAGTAGTTTGAGACATGCAAGTTATGAATGACAAGCGATTCGAATCGTAATATAGTCATAGATGATCGTGTATTCAAATTTTTAATAATAAATGCACAGAGGTATAAGTATAAGTTTCAAGGAAGTTTGCGTGACTGTAATATGGATTTAAATAGCTCTTATTATTGTTTACTTATTGTTGCCTACGAATCTCGTTAGCAAGAGCGGCAACAGTATTGAATTCGACAAAAGAGATAGCGAGCCGTGTCCGCAATTGATTTGCTGACGAGCGGCTGCTCTCACAAATGGTTACGATGACTTACCAGATGCAAGGTCGAAAAGTACGAGAGAGAGAAATACCCAGGAAGCTACAAGTCAGCCTCGTCAGCGTCCAACGAGGCTGGATGTTGACACAAAGCAGCAACAACGATAGCTATGAAATGACCTCTCTAAAATGGACAAAGGCCGGGTAAAACGATACAACGACTGGATGACGACGAACGAAAACGACAAGGCTGCTTGACTGCTTGTGTCCAACGCTCGATGGCTTCTAACTACAGCTCTACAGAAGTACAGCTCGATACAGTTGTACGAAGACGAAAACCAGCGCCGAGCGTCGCCCTAAGGGAGCTTTAGTCGCCTCGAGCTCGCATCAGGCACAAGTTCATGCGCAAGTGAACATTAATAGAAAAATATTCGTAAATTGAAATCGAAGTAAGAATTAATATGATTAGAGCGTGCGAAGTGCGTCTAACGTAACTGGTGTATTAAAAAAAATGTACAATTTTTTTTTTTAAGCACCTAATTGGCGCATTCTGAGTCGCACTGCTTAGATAATTATAAATTGAGAATGCCAAAATATCAGATCCATGCATTTTACATCGAATAATATACTTGTTGGTACCTAGAACCTTATCCACAGTCAAATCAAAAACGTCCCTTCGTGATGCATGTTTTGCAAAGCACTGTACGATGTAATTCACTAAATATAAATAATATTGTTTACATGCATTAATTTCCCTTTACTTTTCATATTAAGAATTGCGTTTACTCAAGTTTGTACAGTTCAGTGTATTAGTCCATCCATGCAAGCTTTGCAGGTAGCGTATGTTTTTTTCAAACTTGCTTGCAAAGATGTCCTATAATGAAATAAAAAATGAAATTCTGATTCAAATAATTGAAAAATTTCATATAAAGTGTAAAAAAAAAAATGTCACCAGTTTTAGTAATCAGTTTGACATGATCATGCGTACAATATGTTTTCCAGGGTGAGAATAAGACGTACGTAAAAAAACCTTTAAATAATGGCAAGATATAGGAACAGCAGTTAAATATTAGCAAAGTTGACATGAACGTTGAACAATCTAAGATTTAGTTATGTTGCTGTTTACGAACAAGCAGACAATCACTTGTTGCTTGCCTGCTTGTACTTGATTAGATTGTAGCGCCCCTTAGTCAGTGGCCACTTGGCAAAACACAAGTTTGGTCGTTTCGAGCCTTAACTCCAGACCTGTGTATACAACCGTGGTTTACCCACATAGACAATAATCTCTGATTGCGCTCACCTGTACTGCGCTATTTCTGCTCGATATATAATAAAATAAAAGGCTTGTGGGTTTACTAATTTCGTTTCGTATCATTATACACAAAATATTTCTTTGTGTAAAATAGTTATGAGAATTGTTAGTAACGATGAATAATGTTGAAATGAGTAGGTAAGTAGTATATTAAATTAACTTAAATGAAAAATGATCATAACGGCTAAAGGAGATGTGGTAATGATATAGGCATTAAATAGTTATTAATCCAAAAATGTAAAATTATACTCTCAACGTTGTGTTATCAACCCTTTCAGTTTAAGGTGAACAATTCAGAAGTTCGTTGTTACCAACGTTATACAGCATTGTCAAAATCGGTCGTCCAAGCTGATCCTCTCCTACATGAGCTGAGTACAGACGTCGATGCTGCTGCTGCTGCTGTGGTTATGGGTGGGGCTGCCGCAGTTGGCTCCACAGCTGAGGCTGCTGTAAAAAAAAAAATTTTTAAGTTTCCCATTAAGTAAGAAAATTTAGTCAAGATAAATGTAGAAATGTTTGTATTACTTACATGGACAGCAGCAGTGGAATAATGTGCCTGTCACTCCTTTTTTTTTTAATGCTTCTGCGGATATCGTTGCAGCATCAGTTAAGCCTGCCTCTGATGGTTTTACCGAACACGTAGTACAAAAAAAAAAAAAATTGCTTGTCGAATATTTATTTACGTTGTTACAAGGCGCTTGTAATGGGTCAGTTACTGAATTGCCCTTTCAATCGTTAACTCACTGTACATGTTGTTTTATTGCCATAGGTGGATCATGTAAAGACTTTATATTATATTTTTATTTTTTCATGTACATTAAAACACTTACCGTTTTAAAAGATGAACTTTGTAACTGCGCTATAACTCCCAACCCTACACTAACGTATAATTGACATCTTTTTTTTTTAAATGTAAAATGTTCAAAGGATTCGCACTACTTTTTGCGATAAAATAAATTATGTATAGGTACTGGGTTATCAGTGGCAAACTATGATTGTGGTGATGACTATTACACTACATCTGAGCAGTGATAGGCTAAGATCTCCCAAACGAAAAACATGTTTTTTTCTTACAACATTTGAATAGCAATATATTTTTGTGAAAAATACTTACTGTAAAGGTGCATTATACTTTCAATTGTGATGTTAATAGACAAGGTTGGCTGAATAGCGCATACTTTTCACAACGTAGACAAATAATCAGATTTTAAGGCAAGTGAGCTCGATATTTTTAAACTGAAAAAATTTTTTAATACAATTATCCACTACTACGTCAAAAATAACTATCATTGCTCTGCTGAGGCAGGAAAGAAAAAAACGTCACTATCAGTGATTCAGCCGATGAAACAGGTGCTAAAAGTATAATTTAGCTTAATACGAAATTAGAATAAAATAGATCCCAAGTACCTAAAAGTAAACAACCAATTATAATTGCCTGCTCAAACTGCTCATTAAATAATATCTCACTACGTGATTCAGAATGTAAGCAAAGTAGTCTATTAGGTTTCGAAACAACGTACATAGAATAATTACACCTTATTACTGGACCGGACAGATCAACCGACTCATAGAAATGTTAACGTTATTTTCATTCAAAATTTAATTCGCACTATTTTCCTGCATATTATATTTACTACATAGGTGTATCATACTTTTGATCATCATGCGCACAGTCAAGCTTTGCTGGATAGCACATGCTTTTGACAACTGAGAAACCTGCTATATTTTAGGGCAATCGAACTCCTTATTTACCTAACAAAAAACATGTGTTTGCATACAATGTTCTACTCGGTTGGATGATTCCGATATCACATGATTAAAAAAATTTTATTAGGACAAATGTGTGTCTTTGCAACGAAACCAAAATAGTAATCAGTGTTATACTTATAAATAAATCAGGATAATTTTTTTATAGCATTATAGGTTTATACAGGTTTAAAGCAGTATTCTAAACAATAAATATTTTTTTCTGGTATAACTGTGTGACCTATAATGTTTTATGGTTTTTTTTTAATGTATGCATCAAACAAACATAATATTTTATCATGGTGTATGAATTTAATCATAGCACCAAATAATTCATCAGGAAGCATTGGATTATTACGATAAAGAATATTCTATGGTGACATGAGATGTTTATTACTTTCCTTGCAAGTAATTACTAAAATTTTGTACCTGTAAATATACGGTGAGCGAATTAACACACGTAACTGAAAATTCCCAATTATTTAGAAAATGAGTAAAGATATCTGACTAGAACTCAAATCTTTTTGAAAATTTAATTAATACACTTTTTTGAAAACTGAAATCTATTTTCAGACAAATGAAAGTATTTTATAAAAATTAAAAATAATCATATGTAAGCATAAAAAATGTATTTTTCATGCCCTTTCTCGCGGTCTGCCTTTGACTAGATTTACTATCGATACATGTGTCTTATGCGTTTTGATGTATTTAAATTCATAATATTGATAGATTCTTGATTATTTTATATTAATTTGATTTGATAATCTATTTTTCGATGGTCATCATTATTTATCTTTTATTAATATAATTGTATAATAAGTAAAAATTAATTACGAAAAAACTTTACCGAGAGTTGGAATCGAACCGGGGACCACAGGGATACGAGTCCGACGTCTTACCGCTGAGCAACGAGAACATTTAATTCAGAATAATAAAAACTGATATAAATCGTGTAAGAAGGATTTCCAAGATGACGATCATATAACACCATACAAATATAAAGATATATGCGTGTCTTTGCACCTGGAATATTTTATAAGATTTTATGTGCTGAAATCACAAGAAAGTTGAAAGAAAATGTAATCTATACAATGTTAATTGTATACAATATCATTATTTGTGCATAGTGATTTGCTTTTAAGATATGATGCTATTGTATGAAACATTTCCTTGTTTGAACTTATATAACTTTATAAAGAAAAACCTATAATTTAAAGTAAGCACTTAAAATTTCCTTACAATACAAACCAGTGTGAAGATTTGAAATTGATATATTGATAAACTATACGTAATAGACCGAAATATACTTGTATATAATAATATACACAATTTTGTTGAATATTATTATTTGATCTTATAATATTTTTATAAGCATTTACTTGTATCTTTTTTTTTTGTTTTACAACAAACATTTTCTCATTATATACACCGATACAAACAAAATTTTACTGACAAAGTAATATATTACAAAATTGTTCGGCTGGTATACTAGAAGAAGTTTTTATCAGGTTTTATCATGTTATATAGGAACTATCCGACCGAGTACTACTACATCTAAAAATAAGCACCTTTGTTCTATTGTAGCGGAAAGTAGAAAACGTGACCACAGGATCAATGCTAATAAAACAGATAATAGACAGGGGATCCGTACATTCTACCTCAATATTACATATAAATCAATTAAAACCAACTTACCTACAACCAAATCATAAAATTAACTTAGAAGTTTACATTATCTATTAATAAATTATTTATCGACTGAATCCAAGTAGTTTCAAAGAAAAGCAAAAATAATGACTCTCCAGCTTCTTCAACCAAATAACCCAATATACTTCAACCTTATAACAGAATGAAAATAGAAGATTAAAATAAAACCCATTTATTCTTTTTATAAATTGGATTATTGAATGCGTAGGGGTGTTATAATTACTTTACAAGTAATTATAAAATCGTGTGCTTGTAGTAAGTACAGAAGTGGCATTTATGTATAAAAAAATTTTTTTCTTAACTTTGGAACTAAGGAAGTTATACTTCTTCGGCACACAATATATGTAGATGGCGCTAATTCCGCCCCTAGATTCGTCGATGTCGCTGATTCCGCCGTTATGCGTTTAAGTATGATCCCAGCTCTCACGCGCATACTGAGATGAATTGTACAAATCTAAAGGTCAAAATTTATTTCTTTCTTTTGTAAAAGGCCTTTTAAGGGCGCTCCAGCGGAAGAAGTGAAGAGGGCATAGGTATTTTATTTTATAAGTCAAAATCCACTGATTCCAACGGTGTCCTTATTGGTCTCCCTAAACCATAAAAACTAAGAGATATTTGCTATCAAAGTTAAAAAACTATAAACAACCTATAATGTAGTAAACTAAAAACACCTGTAATTTTAACAGTGATCAAGGAGTTACACATTAAATCAGTGACTTTATTATCGTAAAAATCATCTTCTATAAGATGGTCCCTAGCAAAATACAGTTAATCATGAAAAGGTCCAGACATTCCGTAAATTATTGATCGAGTCGTAATGTTAGCAAAGTCGTGGCAGCAACTCCTCTCTTTTTTGTTAAGATGCAAGACGGGCACTTTTGAATATTAAAAAATTATACTGCAAGTATTTACAAAGGACTCGTATTTTATTTTATTTTTCGTGTACCAATGATAAGTTGTAGCCAATTTTTTCTTATTTAAAACTTTCTCCGTGTATTCTAACAAAAAAAAAATCTAGCAATTATACGCAATGTACGTGACAGCAGTTAATGTTTGTTTATTATACAGTCATACATACATATGTGATGGTGCTCACATATACGTTCTTACAGCAGTAATTGGAACTAACACGAAAATTTTTCAATTGTAACCACTGCTCGCTGGAGGCGTCATGAGTAACCCCCAGCGATGTATCAAAGGTGGTGTAATCATCGTTAAAATAAGGATATTTTGTCATCTTGTGTAGTTTTAAAATATATATTATCATTAATTAAATGAAACTTTCATCTCCCGTGAAATTAGAATTATCATCAGCTAGTTGTACTGCTCAATCTTGAATTGTGTAGTATTACATGTCAATGAATGTAACGTAGCTCAAAAATCATCTTAATAAAAACGAAAAAATTTTGTAGAATGAGACGCAATGAAAATAAAATATATCATCAATAGAAAATCGTATTTATAAACAAATTGTAAAAAAAGATTATTATAAAAACTAGTTAAAAAATTTTTTCTCAAAGTGTAAAAATGAAGTAAATAATTATTCATTATTTAATAATCAACAGATGAATAAAATTAAAGAAGTATTTCTATATAAATATTATTTAACATTTTCGAAAGCTGCGACTAATATATAAATTTCCAAAGTTATAAAAAATGTATTAAAATAATTGTTGGATAGTTTATCAACTTTTTTTTAATAATTTTAAAACAAATTCATAAAAAACCGTGGATGAATATTTTGATTAAAAGTCCGTACAAACCGGAATATAAAACGAAGTAATAAGTAGCTAACTCACAAAGATAGCTCTTGATTAAGTCGACACGGTACATGGCACGTATGCACTAGGTCGCATGTTCAACTCCGGTGGAGAAAGGATTTTTTTTAAATTATAATTTCACTTTCGTTAAAAAATTTTGAGGGTGAAAAAATTAGAAATAATTGATTTACTAACCTTTATAATAGAGTTAAAGGAGTTCTATCCCTCACTATAGTACGTGCTGCGCATATGCTGTGCATGCGACTGTTTGATGTGTCGTCTGTCCTTCTCTTGCTCACGCGGAAACATAAACTTCAGTAGTTATCAGTCAGCTTATAAATTTATTTTTTATTTGGTCAACAACCTTGCCATATTTTCAAAATCGATAAATAATCGTTAGAAATTTCATCATTGTCGATAATTTTTTCGTTTGAATTGCTATTTTGTTAAATTTCGTCAATAGACAAATATTATTTCGCTATACCTCCGCTAAAAGCACTACCTTTTTTCCCTGATTTCAGGGGCAAAAGTGCCACATTTCCTCCCGGGTAAAAAATCTCATTTACTGCTCATAGGAAAGTATTTTGACGTTATCCGCGTGGTTCCTATCCTTGCCTCCTGCTCGGGAGACAATTCCCACGTGGAATACGTTAAAGTACTTCCCTAGAAAGCTGTAAATTCAATGCTTACCCGAGAGGTTATGTTCAATTTTTAGCCCTGAAATCAGCGAAAAAATATCGTATTTTTAGTGGAGGATGGCCAAAAATCGCATACGCTACTGTGGGCATAAGTACGACCTCTCCTGTGTGTTTGCCACCCTCGCCTTAGCTTCGGCTCGGGTGGCAATTCATACACGGGAGAAAATGTCGTTCTTTTGCCCCACGTGGCGTAATCTACTATTTTTTTCCTTCTAAAGCCCATGTCTTCAAAATTAAACTAGGTCATTCTTAGGCTATTTTTTATCCGTATCTACAATTTTAGCCGGATTGCAATGTTGATTCTATTTGGTGTAGAACCATCTTAGCAAAGTAGACATTGACAGAATCAATTATATATTTTGCATATTTTTTATATGTAGTAAAAATTATATTTTTTTTCAGATATTTTATGTTCGCTTGGTATGAAATTGAAAATTCTATCTAACTGTGAAGAAAAAGTAAGAAATGAATAAACTATGTAAGCAGCCACTTGTTGGTTTAAATTTTCCTATTTCGGTGGAACAAAAGTTTATTGGAAAAAGGCTGTATTGAGAGAAAAAAATTTTTCTGGACCTTGGAAGCAAATGCTCTGAGAGAAAAATCATAGGGCTGTCTCATAGGCGCTAGTTCTTATTTATTCGTTGTGTAATTCGTATAGAAAATTAAAAAACAATATGATTTTAACTTTTAAAATAATATTATTTTGCTCGTCTAACCGATGTCAATGATCTTCAAAGACTAAAATACTGATCCTCATCGAACTGGCTGTAAATTGGCTAGTTCCTATTTATAAAATGTGTAATGATGATAGAACAATAAAAAAAACATATGTTTTCAACTTTGCAAAAACTCTGATTGTCACTATTGACTGAGGTCAATAATGTTAAAAAACTCAAATACAAATTTTCATCAATCTGGCTGTAAAGAAGCTAGTTTTTATTTATTCGTTGTGTAATTATGATAACATAATAAAATACTATAAATTTACTCTTTGCGAAAACTATGATTTTCACCTCCTGACCTAGGTCAATGACCATAAAAGATTACTATACTGATCCCTATTAACTGGCTGTTAATTGGCTGGCTCTAATTTATTTGTTGGGTAACAATGACAGAAAATTAAAGAACAATGTATTGCAAACTTTGCAAATCATATGTTTTTGATATTTTGACCAAGGTCAATGGTCTTGAAAAACCATAATACGGATCGTTATCCAACTAGCTCTAAATAGGCTGGTTGTAATTTATTACTTGTGTAATAATGACATATCATAAAAAAACCATGTTTTTTTAACTTTGCACTTTGTATGTTTTGTATCTTCTGACCAAGGTCAATGACCTCGAAAAACTAAAATACTGATCCTTACCAAACTTGCTGTAAATCGGCTGATTTTTATTTATTGTTGTGTAATGGTGATGAAACATTAAAATACCATGCATTCTTAACTTTGAAAAAACTATGATTTTTACCTCTTGACCGAGGTAAAGGACTTTGAAGAACTTAAATACTAATCCTCATCAAACTAGCTGGAAATAGGCTAGTTCTTATTTATTTTTTGTGTAATGATGACAGTAAATTTAAAACCATATATTTTAAACTTTGAAAATACTATGTTTTTAGGCCATGGTATACTACGTGCCAGGCCATGGCATCACCTGCATGGTGCAAACACTGGTGCCAGCTTCAGTGGACTCTTAGTGTAGGCACTTACGGGACAGCCCTATAATTTTTCTCTCCGTGTGGGCATACTGTCATTGTTAATATTTCGATTATTAATCTTCCGCACGGGAAGTCCCGCTCACAGATCAAATTTTCACACTGTACGAGAAAACGTTGTGTTATAATTTGTCGTAGGAACAAAACAAAGAGCAAATTCTAAAAATTATCTCTACTAATTATGCTTTTAATTAAGGACATTTTGATGTTTTCTCGTGACCTTCAGTTTAATTTTAAAAGCCAGTACATGTTAAGATATTAAAGTTAGTTAACCAACCAGTAATAACTGTCGTAGTGAATGAATATCAAAAACGAGATGTATGGTATTGATGATGGAATTTTTTTAAATTTTTTACAATGCCATTACATTCTATAATAATCATCAAAAACAAATTAGTTAGAAAAAAATATCTCAGAAACTTTGGCTAAAACTAAACATAAACGAATTTTTGTGCAATTTACAAAAACCTCTCACTTTTTAAAAATAAATTTCTTGCATGTAAAAATGGTGCTAGCTCACTTAAAAACAGTTCACATACAAAGAGAATAAGTAGACATGTATTTATTATAAAATAATTTACATGAATCGAATAATAATTCATCATGAGCTAGATAAATTATGAACTTTGTCTTACTTATCTCTTTGAAAAGTAAGCGCGTCCAAAAATATCAGGTCTGAGTATACAGATATGTTCTTAAAGTGTTAACCTTTATGTTCATCAACATGATCGCATTTGGGAGTTTTCTGACCAACTCTTACACTTTAATTAGGTAGAAATAAATAAAGCATTGGAGGAAGTCGATGAGTGTATGCAACTTTTTATCACACATCAATCACAATAATTCTCGCCTAGTTGGCTAGAGGTCGGCCTTTGGATCCGGCAGTACCTGGTTCAAATCTCCAAAAAGCAATCTTCTTTTTTTTTCTTTAGGTTTAAATTATTTTAAACAATGCTTATTATGTTTCGCTGTTCCCAAAAGATTTCTTTGACTTATAAGAACTGCAGTTTTCTTCGATAAATTTATTATTCTTCGAATGAATTTGACTTATACGGCACACAGGATTGCCAAAGTATTATTTATGAATACTTGAAAGAATTCGTACTAATGTTCATAAATTGCGCTACGAACTTTTTTATGTACCTAAAATATTCAGTATTTAAAAACTTCTCCGATCGTTCAATAACCAAATGAAAATAATTGATAGTAAGCTTCATTTAGAGAACCAAATTTACAAAATTCTTACTGTGTCAAAACTTAGACTAAAACTATTGAAAGATGTAAGCGAATATAAAAAAAAAATCATAGTAGATAAGCTACGCTGGTACCAGACCATGCCGGTACCAGACCATGCTGGTACGAGACCACCGCTATAGCTCACCTGCTATAGCAGGGTAGTGGTGGGGTGAGTTCCCCGTGTTATAACATGAGCTCTGACGTCGCGGCTGATACGAGCCGGTATAGCTCACCCGGCAGTGGTGGGGGGAGTTCCCTGAGTGCTCTGACGCCACGACTCCGGAGGTCCCCACCTCAGCTCCTCAAGTGCTGAGAGGCGATGGCAACGGTTTCTACGTCAGTGCGAAGGATGTTGTAAGAGGGGGAGAGAGCGAGAGAAAGAGCGAGACGCTGAGGATGCTGTCGAGGCGGGCAAGAGAGAGAGAGAATATTTGGACGAGATTTATGCGGTTAGGAACAGCGCAGCTCACATCGACTCCAATCTTCCGTACTGCTCAAGATACCCGCTCTCTTAGCAGCTTTTGTATTTTCTCATCTTCGACGCGGTTCTTCTATGCCTGCTTACTCGAACGCATTTTGTTTTCGTTTGGAGCGAGATATATGATTAGCAGAGGCAAGCGCGTTGTGTATAACGGACAAGTAACACGATGCTTATACCTCTTCTCTCTTACGCATTATAATATTCTGGCTTGGGGTCTATATTAGCGGGTGTGTACGCGCGTATCAAGTGTTACGAGTCGCTGGCTATACGCACGCTTGTATCACTATGCCTAGTCCGTCTTATCAATACGGGGGTATCGAATTATGCGGGGCTTTGTCGACTTAAGTGCTAAGAGGCGACAGCAAAGGCTCTGAAGTAACCAACAACTTAAATGGTTACGATTCACATCTATTTATAAAGCAGCTCGCTACATGCTTTCCCGGACAAGTGCAGCTTCTCCCGCAAACGAAAGAAAAATACATATCTTTCACGAAATTCGTTGAGGGAACTGACATAAACCATTGCTTCATCGACTCCTTTAAATTTATGGCCTCGTCTCTAGATAAATTATCATCATACCTGAAAAGTTCAACATGGTAAATAAAATATTTACCGAGGATGATAAATACACACATGCCCAGATTAATTTGTTGAAAAGAGAAGAAGTCTTTCTATACGACTATATCTCTTCTTTTTGGAAGCTCGAAGAGGAAAGTCTTTCTTCTTAAGATGATTTCTACAGAAGCTTACATGAGTCTAATAGATCTGATGATAAATATGAGCATGCCAAAAAAGTTTGGAATGCATTCAACATCGAAACACTTGGGCAACATTCTGACTTATATCTGAAGACAGATGTTCTTCTACTAGCCAAATTATTTAGAACTTTAGATATAACTGTCTCAAAATATACGAGTTGGATCCAGCCTACTGTTATACGACACCCAGCTTGACATGGGATGCCATGTTGAATTATACAAAGGTTAAGATTAAATTAAAAGCGTTACTCATGTATAGATCCTAATAACTTGATATTTTTCAGATTAAATTGGAATTGTTGACAGATATTGATATGGTGATGTTCATAGAACGTGGTATACGAGGTGGAATCAGCCGATGCTCCAATCGTTACGCAAAAGCTAATAATCAGTATATGAGAGAAGGCTATCAACCTAATGATGATGAAAAGTACATAATGTACTATGATGTCAACAATTTGTATGGTTGGGCTATGACTCGACCATTACCTTACAGTAGTTTTAAATGGGCGCAGAACGTAAGCACCGAAGGTATTATAAATATTGCAGATGATTCCGAGATAGGCTACATACTTGAAGATGATCTTCAGTATCGTGAAGCACTTCATGATGCTCCCAAAGGCCTGCCTTTCTGTGCTAAACACACAGCGCCTCCGGAATCAAAGCAGGATAAGCTATTGACTACGCTGCACGACAAAAACCGCTACATAATGCATTATCGTGCCCTGAAACAAGTTGTAAGTCAGGGTCTTAAATTAACTAAAATTCATAGAGTCTTACAATTTAATAAGAAACCATGGCTAAAATCATACATAGATCTTAATAGTGCAAAGCATCAAAATACAAAGAATGAGTTTCAGAAAATGCTGTATGAGCTATTTAATAACGCTATCTATGGTAAAACAATGGAAAATGAGAAAAAGCTTTTCGATGTAAAGCTTGTCAACAAGTGGGAGGGACGATATGGAGCACAAGCATACATATCACGTCCAGATTTCCATAGCTGCGACATATTTGACGAGCAACCCCTAGCCATACAGTTGTTACGCACTGACATCTGCATTAAAACCAATATACGTTGGACTGAGTGTCTTGGACCTATTCAAAACACTTGTACACAGAATTCATTATGACTTTATGAAGAAAGAATTAGGAGACCAGTGCAAACTCTTATACACAGACACCGATAGTCTTATATATGAGATAAAAAACACTAATATTTACAATGGTATGCATCAGAATATCGGTGAATTTGACACATTAGACTACTCTGCTGATGATGAATTTAATATGCCGCGAGTTAATAACAAATTTGTAAACTTACTAAAGGACATATGCAATGGGAAAATCCTCTTAAAATTTGTAGGATTACGAAGTAAAATGTAAAGTGTGAAGGTACAAGATAAAAAAGTATCGAAAAAGGCCAAAGGTGTTAAAAGTAATAGTGTCAAGGATACAATAACTTTTGAAGACTACATTAAGGAGGCTCCAGCGCCTCATCGTACCTATTACATGAATATTTGGGCGCATATCACAAAGTTGCATTCAACTCGCCAGTATTCAAAAAGTACTTAACAGATCAGGCCTAAAAATTTCGCAGAAATTCCTTAGTCTGTCTAGTCTCTCACAAGTTTTGTCGCAAGTTTCTGAATTACGTGGGTTTCTTGAAAAAATCATAACCTACAAAGCAAAACTTAAATCGACAAAAGTGTGTTAAATTTTCGAAAACCTAAAGTTTTTGATTACTACATTATGCATTTACCTCCAAAGAAAGTGAGTACAGAATTTCAGATCAAAATATTAAAAAGAAAAAATTTAAAAAGCAATTTAGTGAAGAAAATTTGTGCCGCACTGCACTGCAGCACGTGTTTGGGCTGGGTTTTTTTTTACAAAATCGTTAATAACTCGAAAAAATGGTCGGTTACCTTGGGGCCCTGAAGTGCTTTTCTGTTCTGAATTACACAAGCTTTTATGCTATGTATTGCTTGTGACATGACACTTTGATACTGTTTATTTTAAAAAAAGAATGTGAGAAAATTTACTGCTTATGGGAAACAACATGGAAAGAAATTTTTTTCATGTTTTTAGTTAAAAAGAAACAGTATATCAAAGTGTCGCGTAACAAGCAACACATGGCATCAAAGCTTCAAAGCTTGTGCAATCCTGAACAGATTAGCACTTTAGGACCCCAGGTAACCAACCATTTTTTCGAGTTATTAACGATTTTGTAAAAAAAAACCCAGATCAAACACGTGCTGCAGCGCCGCGCGGAACAAAGATTTCTCACTAAATTGCTTTTTAAATTTTTTCTTTTCAATATTTTGATCTGAAATTTTGTACACACCTTCTTGGGAGGTAAATGCATAATGTAGTGTTCAAAAACTTTAGGTTTTCGAAAATTCATAACACACTTTTGTCAGTTTAGTTTTGCTTTGTAGGTTATGATTTTTTTTCGAGAAACCCACGTAGTTCAGAAACTTGCGACTAAGACTGTGAAAAACAAGACAGTCTGAGGAATGTCTGTGAATTTTTTAGGCCTGATCTGTTGAGTACTTTTCAAGTACTGGCGAGTTGAACGCAATCTTGTGATATGAGCCGAAATACTCATATAATAGGTACAATGAGGCGCTGGAGCCTCCTTAAGTGCTTACATGAAAAAACCAGCATGGTTCGAAAACAAGGAAATATTAGATCACGTCACCACCATCTGTTCACTGAAAAAGAAACGAAAATTGCGTATAGTGCACATGACGACAAGCGCTGCTTACAACCAAGTAACACAGACACAATACCATGGGGCCATTATAGCATAACCAGAGAACAGTAACTCAGGAAGCTGGAGAGGGGGTTGCCGCAGTGGAGCCGTCGAAGGTGGAGGGGACAGCTCTATACCAGGAGGTGCCGCAGCCAGAAGAGCTCATTCTGTTTTTGAGCAGAGGTTGGAATAGGACTGATCTTGACCAACTGAAGCCTCCAAGCAAGTCTGCATCACCTACCTCTTCTTCGTATAAACGGTCCAGGTATATACAAGGTCAGTATTAAATTTTGTAACGACGTACACAGAGACTGATCTATGTGTTTGCTATTCATATGTGAAATTTTATTTGTTACAGATGGATCTCGCAGCGCTCAATAAAATCGCCAGCTATGGCTTCCTTAGCCTCCATAGAATACTAAACGAGATGGTAGTGGATCATTATTATATAGGGACTAAGCTGAGGAAGGCAAACACTAGGTTTGGTCCAAAAGCCATAGCGGAATTAGAGAAATTCCAAATATTTTTGTCAAACAAAGTATCTTCAGCTATCTTAGAAAACGAGCAGTTCAATAATGTATTATTGAAAGCAGTTAATAAGTTTTAATTGTTTGTTGCGTATGATGGAAATAATTTATAATTTTCTTACGCATAATTTTGTAAATATGAATTGAAAAAGTAAACAGTAATCATTATATCTGGACTATTTATTGAATACTCCTTCATTACATTTTATCAATTGACAACAACCGAAAAAAAAATTACAATAAATTTACGAATACTATATGATGAAATTTTTTTATTAATCCAACTGTTGTGAGTATTGTCGAAGCCCAACCACTTGACGAAAACTTGATTGCCATGCCATCGAAGAACCTTCTCCACGAGGTAAACATCTGTATTCTTCGTTTTCTGTAGTTCCTGCTCGTAGAAACCTCCGGAAACTGGCTGATCTCGATAATCCTTGAGATGGTACGTTGTTGGATTTGTTGCTGCTACTCGTATGATTTTAAATATCTCCGTTGACCAGTTAGTCGTAAAGCTTTCATTATCTGCAATTACATCTTTTGGTTTCATATCGATGGTTCGGTGTTTTCGATTGTTATATGATTTAAGCAATTTTTGTAAAATATGAGTCCACTTATAGTTGCCCTGAAGACTGAACTTTTTCCACATAGCAT
>JAPYYV010004327.1:0-24397 GCA_030522625.1 Copidosoma aretas
TGTCACTCTTACAATTACCTGTACTCATTCTTAAGATGTTGTTTGTAATGTACAATTTATAAAAACATCTAATATTGCTTTTATTCAAGGCAAAAGTCACAATAAGCCAAGAAATAGCAAATTTATATTCATACTTTGGACCTCGATATCTCGAAAACGAAGCGATATATCGATTTTTTTGCAGGAGTAAAAAGTGTTTTATTTTCAATTTTCTACCTGAATATATCATTAGTTTGCGGTGCCAAGGAAACCGTTATCTCCCCGACTTTTGAATATTGGTTACGTTCTTCTAAGAAAATAAATTTTTATGGTCTGAAGTTAGCTTAAATATTCTTTTGAAAAATATTATTTTCATAATGGAACCATAATATGACTATTTGGTAGCGCACTGAATTTTCGTTACAATTAATTACTTACATTGAAATTTTCGACAAGCATTAGAATCACTTACCAAATAAGTATATATCGAGCTTGGGGTGATAAATAGCTGTACATGTGAGATTGAAATTAATCTGAACCTACAGTGCGTGGAATACACAGACCCCGGTAGCTCAGATGGTAGAGCAACCGCCCGGTAAGCGGAAGGTCGTGCGTTCGATTTACACTCGGGGAGAGATTTTTTTCAAGCTCGCATTATATTCATTGTTACTTAAAATGATTTTTAAGTAAAATTAAAAATTTTTCGATTGATGTTATTATTCTTGATAGATACGAGCCTCTAGCGTTGAGATTAGTTAATACACTTCCACCTAGATGAGCTGCGTGTATGATATAATATATATATCAATTGTTTGCTTGTATACCCCTTAGATTCATTTACTTACATTGAAGTAGGTTTTTAATTCAATTATTCTTTATTTTCTAATGGTCAATTATACGTATCATTGTCCAGATGTAAGGATATAAATAAATATTAAAACATTTGCAATTAGATTATAACTACAGTCATAAAAACATTGTTTGGAATAACATTTTTAAAGGTAGTAATTCCATATTCAAAATTTTAAATATTTTGTATATAATAGCTTTAAAAAAAAAATTCAGTATTTGAATTATTTAAATACAAACACTTTGGAAATGAATTAAATTCATTCATAAAATTGTTGGAACGTTAATTGGTGATAAAAAATTAGAACTAAATAAGTGGATTAGGTCATTACGGATAACGACCCAGAAGAGTTGTCCAAGATTGCGTGATTGATACTTAGACTCCAATAATTGAGTTTTTGTATACATGTATATATTCACATTATAGTATCACTGCAATCGACATCTCTGCTAAGTTTTCTTGGTACCCATCACTATTGCGAAAATACTTTAAATAATCGCCTTTAAGTGATTATCGCACTGCGCGGCGGAGTAAAAAAATCTTTGAATAATTAATTAGTTAAGTTACACGGAAGTTTCATATAGTATCAAAGGAAAATTCAAAGAGGAAAACGAAAACTTGGTTAAAACGAATTTTACAAGAGTCACATTCATGAATTTTACTCGACACTCGTGACGGTCCCCGAATCTAAACCGGATGATTTAATAGTTTAAAATGTGCTGAATCCAACGGTACATTTATTTATATCACTTTCCCTGAAAAATTTCGAGATATTATTGAATTTACATTGAACTTCCTAATATGTATTCTTATGGCGGAGCTCGCATACGCTAGGAAAACAGCCTAATAACTCGAACAAATAACGGTTCCTGTAATAAGAGTGCAGAAATCTCGTAGAAAAAAACCTCAGCTTTCAGATGGTACGTTGAAATATATCGGTTTCCCTGGGAAATTTCGAAATATTCTATTGATAATTGATTGAGGCATTCTATTTCCTAAGGTTAGCCCATGTTCTCTTGCACCAGTGATGCCAACTATACTTGAGTTTGCGAGCGAATTCGTGATCTACGACGTGGGTTGGCATCTCTGCACCAGGGAGCCTCCTTAAATTAATATGGAAGTGAGAGTAACATACGTTTCAAGTACAAAATATTACATGTGCAGGGAGACGCGCTGACCTGACCTTACCTGAGACGAGAATAATCAAAGAATTGTGGGGAGTGATTGAGAGGGGTGTGGGAGGGATGCGGGGGGGGGGGCGACCAAGGCGGGTCGTTCGGGGGGTCTACATAGATAACGATAGTTAATTCAAACGAATTACAAGGTAATTTGTGGTGGGATGCGGGGGGAGGGGCGACCATGACAATTTTTTCCTCATGTCTACATATATAAATATATCTTCGAACCGTGTTTCTATTACAATAGAGAAATTAAGTAGTTGTTAGTTAAAAATAGCAGTTACGTTTTGGAACTGTACAATTAACTTAGCTTTTTATTCATATTTTTTTTTTTTAGTTTCAATTGTTTATTCTTTTGTATTCACTTGTTTTTGTATCTTTAGGGAAATTTGTAAAGGACCAAAAAAAAACAACGAAAATAGTCGAAACGTCGCTAATGTATCTCTAGAATCTTCTACATCTAATGACCTCCCTGAAGAAGAAAGTATCGTTAATGCCTCCTCTAAGAATGCATACCCAGCAACACAAGATGAAGTTCTAAATTCAGTAAGTTTTCGTAATGTAAATTTTTTATGGTCTAATGTGCACGTCAGTTTCTATGTGCGCTTTTATTCAACACATTAATAACTCCATTTAATTAATTTTTTTTTGTTCTGAAAAATTTTTAGACGCTGAATGTTGCTGCTGCTGCAAATTTTACAGCAACTGAGGTACATATTAATATTTGTAAGTTGCTTCTGTTCACTGATCTACACGTGTCTATCTTGGAAAAACGCTGTTTTACGGAATTTCTTACGTCACTTGATGAAAACTATGCAATACCATCGTCAGAACTTGTTCTAAGCAATATCACACGGCAAGCGGGTGACACTGTGTATAGAAATAACAAAGCCAAGATTCACATGAATCTACTAGGATTACACATCTATGAAAATGATACAGTTTTCTTCACTCTTTCACTATTATACGATTCTAATATCAGCAAAGAACCTTCCTATATTAACTCACAAATCACAGAAAAATCGCAAATGTTTGATATGAAAGATTGTGTATCCAAATTTATTAAAGGCTCGATCCACAAAGCTTTTGAGCATTATAATATGATAGTTACGTTTGTTATGCACAATGGACTCTATGCGTTGGAATCTGAAATAGAATTAACGTTAATAGTCAACAAAGAAAATTTTAAATTCACTTGTACTATTTTTACTGGACTCGACTTTGTTGTTGAAAAATTAGAAAAAATATCCCTTACGGTTACTCTTCAAGATTTATCAATTTTAGAAAAGTATAAAGAGATATTGAGTAACTTGAAAAAAGGCATTAAAACTACAAATTTATCGCTATGCTGCGCGGTTCAAAGCTTATTTTTACTAGTTAATATTAATTCAATTTTGCAAAGTTTGTCGTTCGCTAGTAAGGTAGGAGATATCTTGCATCAGAATGTTCAGGGCATTCATTTAGCATGTAATTTTTTTCATCCTCAACTGAGAGGACAATCATTTAAAGAATACGAGATTCTCTTTAATAATATGGAGTTGTACCTTCAAAGAACAGGACCTATAAATATGTATGATGCATACGCATTATATGAAGACAAAAGCGGATATTTCGCATCTCTCTACGCACAAGGTCTTGATTACGATTTCGTTCGTTTTTGGAATAATGTAAAAAAGAATAATAAAAGTATTGGAGACTTTTCACTGTCTCTATTAGGAATTCCAGCTATCCCTTATGAATTAGATGTCGAGTTAATTTATAAAAAATTTGTCAAGCATGATAATAATTTCTTCAAATTTAGATCTCTTTTATTTTCAATTATTTGGCAAAACAAAAATTAAACACTAAAAATTTATGACATCTAATCGCTTGACAAAAAATGAGGCTAAAATTTTTTAACAGAATAACAGTGAAAGAGATAACGTTTAAAATAATCGTTTATGTTTCGTTACTCGACATGCCGCACGCATATGATAATTTTGAAATGTTTTGATAATTTTGTGTGTTTATACAGTCGAGCATGCAAACAAGTTTTAAGAATGTGGTCTTATTTAAGTAATATTTTAATTTTTTATTTTATAGTTTATCTTATAGTTCGTAAGAAGTGCGATAGAAGAAATAGGACGTAGTTTATTACTCACCAAGGGAAGAAAGGACGGCATTCCTTTTCGGGTGTGAGTTGCCACCTGAATCGAAAGCGTGGGTGTCCAACACAGGGGAGATGATGCCGTGCTTTCTTCCTAAGGCACTCATACAATTGATTTCTTTTCTCCACTGAAAATACGACTCTTTTCCTTAATTTTAGATATGGAAGTTCTACATAGCCTCCTTAGTAAAAATCACATTCACTGCGTATTACGAAAGTATTTTGACATTCACTGTATGAAAATTGCCTCCCGTGCCGAAGGCGAAGGTGGCAAACATGCAAGGAACAGCAAAATGCTTTCTACGAGTAGTAAATGCAATTTTTTACCAGGGAGGAATGTGGCACTTTAATCTCTTAAAACGGGGAAAAGGGTAGTAGTTTGCCGGGGATATGGAAAAATAACATGTCATGCATATACAAGTACCCAAAATTCGGTTGTCCATATTATAACACCTACAACTTTAGACCTTTCACGCTAAAGCAATACAACATTGTTTTAATTACATCTATTTACTTGATTTTTGTTTACAAGTTGACCTAAACCACTCTATGGCTCCCTGAGGGCTTTGATATAGCCATGTATAGGGTAAAATGTGTGAAGTAATTGATTGGGGGACAGTATCTGGAACTTTTCATTTCTTGAATCCTTTTTAAGGAGCTAAATTTCTTAAATTTTTTATCATGGAACTGCCTTATTGACACTATACATCTATATAACTGTAATTTTAATTAATATCAGAAAACGTTAATATAAAGACTTTACATACAATAAACTAACGCCTAGTAAAGTTCAGAGAGAATAATTAAACAGCATACATAGTTCTTGGTCCAATATATTGTTTCATTGTCTCAGGATGGATCATTTTCTGATCCAAAACGTTTTGATAATCGTTGACGTAACAGCTCAGAACTTTATCGAGTGTGACATTAGGCCTACGTTTAGTGTCTCTGTACTCGTGTTTAACGATATTTACTTTAATAGTATGACTCAGACATTATACTTTATAGATAAACAAGATTGTTTTTTTTATTAGTGTTTGAGTATTATAATCCTTCAATGTACTTTTCTCGAAGATACAGTAATAAACTGCTTGAAGTCCATACTCTTTTGTATGATCTGCGTTTTCCTTTTTCTAAGTTTAATAATTTATTGCGTATTTCAAAATTTTTTATCGCACGGCTTGCATTTCTTTATACTCAAAAAATGTACAATCAATATTACTAATTCGTCCACATAGCATGATATAGAAATTAATTTCATGTATCATCTGCCAAGTAGTAATCTAATGTAACTGCATGCGTGAGATCAGACATTTATGAATAACGTTAATTTATGTGTTAAGCATCTTATACATAAAATAACTTGTATATACTTTTGTACAGATCAAAATAAAGTTTGATATAAATGCATAATGCAGTTTTGTTATTGTCATGTCTACCCAAAAATGAATTGGACGTGTGGAATCATTGCGTATATCCTCTTGCATTTGTTATTATTTGTAAATTCTGTTGTGCATACTTACCCAAAAATCTATCTATTAGTACCTATTGCACCAAAACTTACCTATTAGTATCTATTTTCAAGGTACTCAAAGTTCACCGTGGACGTTAGGTGGTATGCGTATTACATTATGTTTGTTGGAAAATCATATTTATTGACATTATAAAGATAAAGTAATGCCTATACCTGCCATTTTAATTCCACAAATACTTCTATCTTAAAATAAAAATGGGTCACATGATAGAGCTTGTTTATTCGTTATGTGATTGGTTGCGACTGATCACGTGGGTTTGTAAAGAGGGTACAATTTGAAAATAAGAGTTTGCAAATTGTACTCTCAATGTATTTTTTGAATAATATACGAGTATATTCCTATCTTCAAAAAATAAATTTTTGATTAAACATACAGTCAAATATTGGTGGTAAAAATATTTTAAAAATTTAGCATACAAATCCAAAAATTTTGTTGATGGCTTGAAATGGTATCACGATCATTTTGCTTCTGAAAACAATGACCCGTCAGAGAATAATTCGTTAATAATAACTAAAACAATACTGAGAGTACTTTTATACGATTTTAAATAAATAATAATCATTTATTATGAATAAATTATTCATTATTATTTATTATTGACATTAATTTATTATTCTATGAAATTTGTAACGAATGAAATATTTTTTTTTAATCTGAAGTAAATAGCTAGCGTGAATTGTTTTGTTGGTTATATGTGACTACTTATCAAGACTACCATGGTATTTATTAATTTATTATAATATACAATTGTTATTAATGTATGAAATCGAATTTCTTCAAACATGCTTATTTTGAGCTGAAAGAAATTAATTCATCAAGTCCAAATGATATGTAATTCAATAGTATGATTTAAAAATGTAGAAAAAATAATTTAAGTGGTAAGAAAAATCAAAGGAGGTTGAAATGCAAAAATCCCATGCTATTTAAATGGGAAATCAAGATAAGTCTGGTAGCACGTGTTTACTCCAAAATTTTTTGATCTTCAGATCACAAATTTTTATTTTGGGATACAGTGAAGAGTTTTTAAAGGGTAAGTGATCAAAACAAAAAAATTTTATAAATAACGGACAAATAATATATGTATAATTATTACATGTATATTATTACCTACCCGTATACCAGCTGGTCAATGGTTATGGTCACCGTCTACCACTTGCGAAGGAATGATGTTCATCCTAAACTCTTCTAAAATCTCTGTTAACCCATTTTCCCATGTGAGTCTCTAACGTTATCCATAAACTCTTAAATCCTAAGCTACTAAAACCTCGCCTCATCTCCCCAAATAGTTCTGCATTTGTCTAGGGCACTTCGTGATGCACAAAATACTTCTGTCATCTAGAGAAAATAATCACCACGGCCATCAGCCGCAAGGCCTGGGAGCAAATTCCAACCGGTACCAACTCTGAAAAAATTTTTGAGTTGACTTTGCCCGCAATCAGACCCATGCCCCACTTGAGCAGCTATACCTCGGCATTGCAACTGACTATTTAAATTTTTACGCCTTATCCAAGTGAGTTACGACTGCTTCTTTACATTTTATATATTTATCATACGGAAAAACTTATTTTTCCTATCTCGGGGCTTTTTGGAAGGCTGGTACACCCTCAGTAGGAAAAATAGCATTCGCTACACAAGTGCTATTCAACCAGGGCTACCTTACGGTCCCTCTGGCCTGCTTCGCAGGACCCTCGGGCCGCAAAATCGCCCTAGAGGCGATCGCACTTTTGTGACGAAAACTACTATTTTCTCATACCCCAGCCAAAAGTACGACTTTGTTCCCTGTTTTCAGGAAGCAAAGTGCCACATTCCTCCCAGGTAAAAAATCGCATGAACTGCTCATAGGAAATAGTATATTTCGTACCTGGTGGCGCATGTCGCCAGGGCGATCCCTGGGCCCGAGGGCGTTTGCGAAGCAACGCCCGAGGGACTGTTGTGATGCGCAGTAAACGTCCAAAGGTGACCAAAAACGCCCCGAGGTAGGAAAAGTATTTTTCTATCCTCTGCGAGGTTGCCTCCCTCGCCTTTGGCTCGGGAGGCAATTTCCTCGCAGAGGATGCCAAAATACTTTTCCTAATAAGCAGTAGATGCGATTTTTACCTGGGAGGTTATGTCACACTTTTCTCCCTGAAATCACGGAAAAACGTCGTATTTTCGGCGCAGGAAGAGAAAAAATCGTATACGGGCCTCGGGAACAAAGTACGGCATTCCCCTGGTGCGTAATAGTGTATTATGCACCAAGGGCGCAAAATGTATCATTCGTGGCGAGTGCAAGGGACCGAGCGTAGCGAGGTCGCACGAGCGCGAATGATACTTCGCGTCCGTGGTGCATATACTATTTTTTTGTCCGAAGGCTGCGAAATGAGCTTTCGCAGCCTGTATACGGGCTAAGAATACTGCATTTCGCGGCCCGTCTACAGGCTACGAAAACTCATTTCGCGGCCTGAGGGCAAAAATATACTATTTCTTACCATGGGCGCAAAGTGCAACTGCCGCTTTGCGCCCTTAAAATCACTTTGCGCCCTAGGGCGCAAAATTGCACTTTGCATCCCCGGCAAGAAAAACGTTGTTCGCGCCTTGGGCACAAACATACACCAACCGCGTCCTTCGGGCGAGGTAGTTGTACTTTGCGCCCTAGGTGCGAAATGTACTATTTGACTCATGAAAATAGATAAGCAGGATAAAAACACAACGAAATCGAGTAATACCTAAAATATTTGTTAAAGATACTCGTGAACTGTAATATTATAAATAATTAAGAATTATAAATTATAAATAAAAATATTTAATAAGAAAAGGTGACAGGAAAAATTTGAAAAAAATATAAAACTTAATAAAAAATCAAGTAATAATTTATATTCACCTCATGTACAATAGATTTTTTTCATAGTATGCTTATGGAAAAGACTTGCGCTGATTAAAATCGTAAAATAGTCATGGTGAATTACTCAAACTGTAAACAAACTAAATGGCAAAAAATACCTTATTACCGAATGATTTACACATAACATATAGAAAAATGTGAGCCTTATGCTTTAGTAGACCCATTGTTACATTTCAATTTTCTAATTTGCACAAACATTTAGCTTTTTCTATTTTCGAATTGGAAGTGAATTGTTTCATAGGATGTATAACAATAGATTAAAAGTTACATGTATTTTTTTTTAGGGCATTCAAGTCATCTATAATCCAATTATCAACATGATGTATTTTTGGTAAAAAATCATCCATCAGCAACTGAGTCATAACGTTAAACAAAATTTTGTGTTATAAATAATAAACATTTTATTTTTTTAAGTTATTCATTTTTTCAGACAGCGTAAAACTGTAGAAGTTGAATAAAATATTGTTTATATCGTCATCGTAATGATGTTTGGAATGTGAATATAATATTATTTGAAACTCATCTTTTTTCAACTGTTTTGTATTAAAAATTTCAGTGATGCATGACCTTATTGTAGCTCTTTAACAATGAAAACAAAAAGCACAAAAGAAACCTTCAAGTGTATTTTGAAAATAAGGATTGTAAAAAACTAAATTATCATATCAAAAACAGTTCAAATACAATATTAGTAAATTGAATTCAACAAAACCTTCCGCGTTACTTGGCAGTGATCTCCTCATATGCCTCATACTCTCACTTTACCACTAACTTAAGGTAGCTCCATAATCTCTTATGCTATTTTCAAAGGTAACATACTTACGTACTCACAATTTTGATAAAGTAATTCTAAATCCTCCATCTTCTGATTATTTTTAAAACATAGAAGGGGTAAACGTGATAAATTTTGAGTGTTAAACAAGCTAAAACTTCTCCTTACACACGGTCGACTCGAATTTATACCCGTAAAACGTTACTTATTAAATAACTAGCTATATTATTAAAGAGAAGAAAAGTTAACGCACGCTTTTTACATTTCAAAGAAAAATTCAAGCCAACATTTAACGAGATTGATTGAGAATTCGGCAAAGAACGAAAAATAAGGTGTTAGATTAGTGTGGTTGCATCTGATTTTTAGTGTTTCTTCTTGAAATTACCATCCATCTTTTCGAAATTAAGCTCTATGTATTCTTTATAAAGTCAAGAATATACAGAAATTATTATTTTTTCGATAAGTTGCGTTTGAAGGAAGTTTATGAGACAAATACCATCATCCAACACAGATACGATACAAGATTATTCTCTGATTGAAATAATTTCCAACCTTGACTAGTGTGATCAGCAAAAAGCGATGGATTTATATTTCGAAGCTTCAAACAATTTTTAACTAACGTTTCTGTGACAAAAGAAATTGGATTTTTTAAGCGTAGCTGTAAGCTAATTGACGGTAACCATATTTGACATTATACATTTCCCAGATTCGTAGGCAGATTCTTTGCCCCCTGAATTTTTTGAAATCGGTCAAAAATTTTTTTAAATCGAAATAAATCGCCAAAAAAAAATTTTATTATTTTTTTATTCCGTTAATAATTCTTTAAGAGTCTTGAAACTTGATGGAAATGTGTCTCATATAGGCATAAAATTACCGTAATTTTTTCAGAAAAAAAAAAGTTATAATTTTTCAAGAAAATGCATTTGTTTAAAAAAATTTTTTTTTCAAATTGTGCATAGTATTATGAAATATTGACAACTGATTTGTGTACATTGGTAAAATGTTGTTCATATATTTGTTACAAACAATAAAATAATTACAATCATTTAAAGGAATTCAGTGCCGAACGAGTACTTAATAATAAAGTAGTGAGATACAATTGTTTTGGATTATAATTTCAAAAATAATTTCATCCTGCTTATTACACAATATTTTATGACCTTTATTTTATTTCTGCAGGTGTACGAAGGGTTACTGTGTATGTTTTTGACCTCATACAATAATAAAATATTCAATTGAATATTAATACAAAAGTAGTAGTTTATCAATTAATGCATTGAATAACATCAAAAAGTTGAGAATATGGAAAAAAATTGCCAATTATAAAAAATTTTGCTTTCATTTTGACTTCAAATTTAACTTCCGTTTCTTAGAATATTATTGTTCAGCGAATTTGCTACAAAAATTTTGTAGAATCTCTTGTGCATCTGTCCAAAAAATTTTTGAGTGCAAGAAGGTTGTCGCTGTTCTCGCATATTTCAAAAAAATACTTTTCAAAAGTTAAGTATTGATTTTCACTACAAAAAAATTTTTCCATTTTTTTTTTAAAAGAGTATTTATTCAGCGCTGTACTGCTATATTAAATGGAAATTTGATCTTTAAATTGTTTCTAACAAATTTATGAAAAGTATGTTAACAATGTACGTACATTATTTGTTAATATTATTTCATCCTGTTACCCCAATTTAAAAAAACATCGCGTCCTCTAAAAATCTTACAACAATAAATTTTTTGTTTGATTTGTGTAAAAATGACAGCTATAAGAATGCGAAAGTTTTATGCTGATTAACTAATTTCTTGCTGAGATATTCACAACAAACACAGCCCGAAATAGTCATACTTTATAAAACGTCAGTTGGTTAATGAAAATACGAAAAACTCGTTATGCCAATAACGGATCCGTAGACTAGACGTCACAAAGAAAAAAATGAGCTCTGGATAAGCCACTTTTTTCTGACGTGAACAGGGTCAGATTGTATGTAACTTTGGAGATCTTTTTAATAAACAAATGAATTTTCTCGAAAAGTTATAAATATTTTTTTTGAAAAAATTTACGATAATATTATGCTTATATGAGACATATTTCTACCAAATGTCGAGTCTCTTGAAAAATTATTGACGGAATACAAAAATTAGACTATTTATTGTTTCGGTAGTTTGTTGCTGTTGAAAAAAAATTGTTGACCGATTTAAATAACTCCAGCAGCAAATAAACTATGTGAACATTACTCTCGAAACGTATACCGTCAATTACGGTTATTGCCAATTGGCTTGGAACTACGTTAAAAAAACCCGATTTTTAACGATTTTTTCTCGTAAAAACGTTAAATAAAAAATGTTACCTTCATTTAAAATTGGTGAAAACTCACAGGTATGTTCCTTATCAATAAATACATTGAATACACTATGTTGTTACCTGCAAGGAATTTCATCCAAGCCTTCCATTGAGCTAATTCTACTGGCCTAACCCTACCGATTAATAGTTAGTTCATTTAGCTCAGAATAATAAATTGATTTGGCAGATTTATATGCGGCAAAGAAAGTGTTATAGCATATTTTTGAGTTCTCAAAGACAAAGAATAAATAGAGCTTGATTTCGACGAGACTGATGGTAATTTAAAAAAGTATAAGATTTTTTACTTGTATGGTGGCATCTGACTTTTCGTTTTTCGCCATGAATTCTCAATCAATTTAGCCAAACTTGGGATGGAATTATTATTTAGAGCACCAAGAATGAGCGTCAATTCTTCTATTTCTGATATGATAGCTGGTTACGTAAGTATTGATGTTTAAAAGATATGTATTCGAGTCGAACTCATCGATGGAGTAGGAATCTTTAATTGTCTCCGGATTGCCCTTCAGGCCGCGCATACACGCAGCGGAATTTTATGAGGCGGAACTCTTAAGTCGGTACATTAGAGCAAAGCCATTACTGACTTTTTATTTCTGCTCCGAAAAATAAAAGAACCAAGGGACTCCCGCACCTGGTTTACATGAAGCGGAACATTTTACGGCGGAAACTTCGGAAGCCAATCAACTTCAAGCTTTGGATGGATCCATCGAGAGAGCTGTGCTCTGATTGACGAAGTTCCTGCCGCGGAATTCTTCGCTCAGTGTAAACGAGAAGTACTAGATTTTTCGGCACGGAAATAAACAGTTAATGCGGACTTTTCTCTAAAGAACTTACTTAAGAGTTCTGCCACGCAATGTTCCCACAGTTTGTAATCACAGCGAAAGAGATGAAGCTGAAGTATCAACTGTTTATAACTTTATGAGTTTGGAGGAAATCTTGAAATAATTTATGTATAAGTTCGTAAAATTCATGAGTAATTTTTTATGGAATATTTTTGAATCTGATCATGGAAAAACGTTCATGAATCCTCAGCGGACTATTCATTCCTCGAAATTGCTAAAAATATATCACTCACTATGTGACTGCAATGCGATACGGTTCTCTAAGATACGGAACTACCATTATTAAAGATACATGTTTTAAATAATTACCTGAGCAGTATAAAAAGAAACGGACCCCGCCAGATCCTTAGGGAAAATGGCCCTTGATCAAACTCTCTGAAACTTCGGATTCTCATTGTATTCAATGTGTAGATAAGAAGCCCCAACGGCCACTAAGTTGTAAAAACTCATTTACTCGAGATATATCCCCAAAGACGCGTTATCCCGTGAGGACTTCCAAGGTAGTACTGTATACTTATTTATACCTAGTTCAAGTTTATACACGTGTATGTATTATATATTAGTGAGTGTCTGTGGTGTGTGTATGTGTGTGTGTGTGTATGTATGTTTTTCAGGAGTGTGTGTAGAGTGTGGGTGTGATTTGTGTATTAAGTGTAATGCGTGTGTGGTGTAATGTGTTTATGTGGGATTTGTGCAGTGTAGTACATGAGTGGTGTGTATGTGTAGTATGAGTTTGGAGTATGTTTGAAGTGTATGTGTGTGGGTTTGTGTACAGTGTGGGTTGTGGGTGTGATGTGTGTAGGCGTAGTGTAAGTGCAGTGCGCGTGTGACGTTTTTATGTGAAATGTGTTTTGTTGGTATGCAGAGTGTGAGTGTGGAGTGAGTGTGAACTGTGTGAAGTGTATGTGGATACTTGTGTGTGTGAATGTGTAAAGCGTATATTGATGAGTGTGTGTGTGTGTGTGTGCGTGTGTGTGTGTGTGTGTATGTGGGTTAATGTGCGTGCTTTGTGTGTGAAATGTGTTTGCATGACTTTCTCTGTTGTTACACTGCAAATCCAAGTGAGTTATTTCAACCCACTTAAGTGTGTAAATTTTGTAACACTTTTTGCACGTTTGCATCCGTGTAGTTTCAACCCACTTAAGTGTGTAATTTACCATTTACGCACTTTTAACGGGCTGAAACAACACGTTTTAAATGCGTAATGGGAAAATTACACACATAAACGAGTAATATTATGCGGATGCAAATATGTAATAAGTGTTACAGCGAAAAGTGGGTTGAAATAACCCACTTGGATTTGTAGTGTAGTGGTTACTTCTCGCTTTGTCGTGGCGATGCAGCGACTTCGTGTAATGGTACCTTATTAGTAAATATTTTATATGTAATCTCAACTAACACCCTCCTAATATACGCCCTCCTACCCGTACTTACAAACATACACACACACGCACACACACATATATACACACTACTACCACCACCACAGACATGCATGCACTACTGTATAATACATACACATGCATCAACTTGAACTAGGTATAGATATATACATCGTACTACCTTGGAATTCCTTATGGGAAAACGCAACTTTGTGGGACTATATCTGGAGTAAATGCGTTTTTATAACTTCGCAGGTGTTGGGACTTATTATCTACGCATTAAATACTACAAGAATCCAAAGTTCTACAGAGTTAGAACCAAGGACATTTTCCGTAAGGATCTGCAGTGTCCTTAGTTTGACTTACGGTTTTACCATGTCTTTCTAAAATTCACGGACTAGCGAATAATATATATCTACTAGATCAGCAGATTTAACAAATCCTAGACGATTTCTGGTAAGGCTATGGATATAGGTCCAATGTGAGAATATGGATTCTAATAGAGCTGTTGAGGCAGGCAATATCATTAATTTGACAACAAATTTCGAAATATTCGGAAATTTTCGACCGACGAATTTCCAATATGATACAGGGTCGTTGCAAGCGTTCTCATAAAAAGCAAAAGTTTCCTTCTGAGTCAAATACGTTGCGCAATCTTGTTTCACTGCATCATCCATATTTTCTTTCAAAAAATCGTCTGCAACCAGTCGCTGAGCCTCATCTAAATTCTTCCCCTGATATTTGTGATGCAATAGGTTGGCAGCATAGCCAGCGGGCCATATGGCTCTATCTTTTCGAGCTGATAACTTTTCGTTGTATTCATTTGAAGTTAACTTCAACTTAAGCCACATTTCGGTAGCATCAGCAATATTGCTTGTAGCACTTTGACATGAATTTATCAGTTTGCATACTGGATCACAAAGACAAACGAACTCTGTCAATTTTTGCTCAAAATTTTCGTCTTCTATATTGTTCACAACACTGAAGGGCAGATGATTGGTACTCTCTTCTTGACAGATAATTCTTAATAAATCTAAATTTTTTAAAATACTTACACACGTATCACGAATAAAACAGAAACGTGTATCTGCCAAAGATCTCAACTTTGTTCCCCCTCGTTCGACTAGAGTGGCTTCCATCTTCGGATCTTTAAAGGCATGTACTAGTTCACGGATTTCAGTCAGGTCATCGTCAACAAAGAAAGATTTTATTAGCAGGTTACCACTATGGCTGGCACAAGTCGTTTGTATTAGGTTTGTATGCTCAAGCGTTTCTGCTAATCGCGCGCCACGAATTATTTTAGCATCATTATCCGTAATTATGCCAAATACGTCAGTCTCAAATATTTCCTTAGCTTCTTTAATAGCCTCGTTGATCTTGATTGAAATGCTTTCACCATCTTCTGTATTTGTTGTAACATCTGAACACGATAAGAATGTTTGTGGCGTGTTTAAATTTCTAAGGGAGAACACCAGGTATTTCCGGTTCGTGCTCTTATTTTTCCACCCATCCACAAGCAACGCGCTTTCTGTGTCTTTTAAAATAAATTTCTTCTTATTTAAAATTTCATCATGCAATTTCTTTAAGACAGAAGTTGATAAAGTTTTTCTGCATTGTGGTTTGTAAGAATATTTACACTTAAGCAACACTTCAACAAACTCCATAAAATACTTATTCTGTATCTGCTTGAAAGGTATATTGGCAGTGATAAAGAATTTGGCCAGAATCAGATTAATTTTATTAGTAGAAATCTGTTCATCAAAATCGTCCATTGTGTTGTTTTCCTGAAAAAAAATTTATATATTTTCTTTGTTTAGCCGTATCTCATGTACAAAGCCTTTTTTTGTACGTGTATTTTCCTAGTTTTCTTTTATAGCTTTTAGGTGAACTTGATGTAGGTTAATTATAGTTAAGTGAAAGAAACTGCTGATTTTCATTTGTATGATTCAGACCACCTATAAATAATCTCTATTTGAAAGTCCTTATCAAGTGACGTTTTGACATTTGATGAGCAATAAGTCGATTCCATTTGAAGGAGAAGTATTGTACCTTTTCCCAAAAAAGGTTTTTTTCTTAATTTTGCATATTGCATGTTTGGACACTGTTATATGAAAATAAACTCAATAATCGTAAACAATTTTTTTTTGTTTTTCTTTCGATTTATATTTTTCAAAACTTAGATTCTTCTTTGAAATATCTCGAATAAAGTTACTAAGAAATTTTTAGAAAGATTTGACTTGGAAAATCAATAATCGTGGACAATTTTTGTTTGTTTTTCTTTCGATTTATATTTTTCGAAACTTAGATTCTTCTTTGAAATATCTTGAATAAAGTTACCGAAGAAATTTTTAGAAATATTTGATTTGTAAAAAGTTATGTACTATTGTTTGTATGAAAAATTTCATTTTTAACGATTTTTTGAGATTGTCATATAATTCATAGTACATAACTTTTTACAAGGTAAATATTTCTAAAAATTTCGTCGCTAACTTTATTCGAGATCTTTTAAAGAAGAATCTAAGCTGTGAAAAATAGAAATAGAATGAACAACAGAAAAAATTGCTCACGATTATCAAGTTAAATTTTGTAGTTAACAATGTCCAAAAATGTAATATATAAAAGAAAAAAAAAAAAATTTTCAAAAAGGTAAAATACAAAATCTCCTTCGAATGCAATCGATTTCTTTCATATCAAATACAAAAACGTTAATTTATAAATAATTTTAAACTAGAGACTACGTAGGTGGTCTGAACCACCTTAAGGTGGCTCATCCCTTAATAAAAAAACTGGGGATCGCAATGAAATTTATACAGGTTGTTAATGAAGTAAAGACACATCACCATGTAAAATTTGAGATAGGATCATAGAACAAACTAATGAGAAAAAGCTGTTTTAAAGTCGACTCTTTAACATAGCCTTGTATGATAAGCAGTGAATTTTTGGAACAATTCATAAAAAAAAATATACTTATACAATGCTGATGAACACAAAAAACTAAAGTAAAGAAGCTTATGTGATTCTAAACAAATTGACATTTTGAAAAATGTAGGTATTTTACCTTGATTAAAAGATATATGGATAAATGTCCAAAGAAAGCTGAATTCCCTATGCTAGAATTATGGCAAAAGCTGCTGCCCAGTCAAAAAAATTCATATGGATCGATATGGATTTTTTTTATTGGGTGCTGACGACTCGACTTTTCACGCACGGCCAGACTGCCACACATTTTACAAAGTCATGCCTAGAATTTTTATTACTTCATATTAAGCTTCAAAAACTCGTACATATATTCTTCAAATATCAAGGAATAATATCATACGAAAAAATTTTGATATTCCCAACTTTGTCGCATATTTTTGTCACTTGAAGTTACGATTTATTGTGCATTTAAGGTTTCGGTATTTTTTTAACGAATGAAAAAATTTTACGATTTTTAATACATACCGAAGGACACTAGATTTCTTAAAGAGCTTTAAGTAATTATTTCAAAATATTTCATCCACTTTAATTCAAGCAATATTAAGTTAAAAAAATTCTAGGATATAGTTGCGTTTCTGACTTCGGAGTCAGGGATGAGCCACCTTAAAGGGAATGCAAATGCTCCAAAGTACCGGCTTACCTCGATTGCAGGTTTTCATTCGAGGCCCTGAACATAGATCCAAATTGATTTTCCCTTAAGGAATTGCTTTATTTGTTTGAAATGAAGAGCACTCTGGTTTCTTTGTAAAAAATTCGATAATTAGCAAGAGCACTTTTTGGGGGAAAAAGTCACGGAGAAACGATGTATGTAGTGATACATACAGACTTAACCAAACAGCAGGCAGACCAGTTGATCGCTTTAACGTCTGTATGTATACCTATATACATCGGTTTTCCGGAAGTTCTTTACTCAAAATGTGCTATTGATAATCATCAAATTTCTCGACAAAGGAGCGAGAGCGCCCTTCGTTTTAAATAAATAAATTGATACCTAAGGAGAAAATCTATTTGAATGTGATTTCAGGGTTTGAAATAAAAATCTGCAATTGAAGTAAGCCGGTACATTAGAGCATATGCATGCTCTTTATTAATATAATAGTGGAGTTACAACGCTCAAACTTACTCATATTGTAAAGTACATTAAGAGGATGGCAAAGTAGATTTCAAATTCAAACTTCGCGTCATCAGCCTCTATCGGCAACTAAACATTTGTTATTGTTTATTTAAAAATGGATGAAGAATTAGCAAAATACAAAATCACCTGCACTAGATAACACCGCTATTTGTTACTATACAAAGTTTGGAGCTGATACGCGAATGACACCTTGAAAAATTAACTCAAAACTTTGTATAGTAATAAATAATGCTGTTATCTAGGGCATGTGTTCTTAGATTTTGTCGATTTTTCACCCATTTTTGAATAAACATTAAAAAAAAATTTATACTTACCGATGAAGGCTGATAGCGTAAAATGTAAATTCAACATCTGCTATGCCATATCCATTAAACACAGCATTTCAAGGAAACTCCCACGCCCCCTTTTTATCTCGGCGCTAAATATCCCGAACCATCTGAAAAGCGCATAAAAAATTTCCAAAACGTCTTGTTTTTCATAATTTATTCTTAAACCAACGTTTTATACTGTTTATTAAGAAACCATTCTAATCTCGTCTCGAAATATCATAACAATATAAGTTATTCGTAAATTTTTGAAATTTATGATATTGATATGCAACTTTGCTTTTTTGCAACATCTAGCGATACGAAATTTCAAATGAATATGTATAAAGTACGATACCTTTTCCATATCGACAGAAACATCCAAGTCCGTATTTATTTTAATGTCGCGCGCTCGATTGTTCCAGCATTTATTCCTGCATAAATAAATTGATTCAGTAATCATATTCTTACTTATTTCTAAGCAGCGTCTGTCAACAGCATTCTTTTGCCTAATTGAGAGAAATGTGTGTGAAAAAGAGATAAAGTTATTACCTGTGCTTTTCAAATCTTCGTTGCGAAATACTACGATAAACTTTCTGACAATTTGTGCACATGGCGGCCTCTGTATTAGAAGTAGTTTCATTTCGTAATTTTGAAAAACCTGACCAATCTATCCTGGTATCTCGCATTATTATTGAATCAGAAAAAACGCCAATGAAGTCTTTCCTAAGTAGAATGTAATGTGTAGAAATTAATTTATAATTTTCAAATAATCAATATAATTTTCAACAATACGTAATCTGGTAGGCGAGGCATGAAATATAATAGTGAATGTGGAAATTCTGCCAATAGTACGAGATTTATTACAACCCAACTTAAAAAGTATAACGGCATTTCATATGCTATTACTTTAGTAAGTCTTTCTGAAATGCCATATGGTATTACATATGGTTTTACATGTAGCATTACATAAAGGGTTTTGGATTGGTAATGTCATTGATGGTAATTACAATGGAATTTAATATCGGATTCCAAGAAGCAATTAAACACATTTTTTTGTATTAACAATATAGTTAAAAGGTCGCATTTAACACAATATTATGGCCTTGAGAGATGTTACTATTCGTATAGTACCACCAAAATAGGGGATTTCAATTATCCTCTTTTAATTTCGGGAAAAAATGTTTTTTATTTATTTGTAAAATTTCCTTAAAAATACTTGAAATCCCGTATGTTAGTGTTACCATAAGGATGGTAACACCTACTGAGGCCATGATATTGTGCTAAATGGGACTTATTAATTATTTTGTCAATAATAAAAAAAGTTTAATCGCTTCTTGTAATTTCATACTAAATTCCATATGTAATTACGGATGACATAACCAATCCAAAATTCTTTATGTAATGATACATGTAAAACCATTTGTAATACCATATAGCATTTAAGAAAGGATTACAAAAGTAATAGCATATTCAATACCGTTATACTTTATTAGTAGGGAATCGCTTTGGAATATACTTTTATTATTGAGAAAAATAGTTTTGCTAAGCTTAAGCGTGCGATGCAATGGTTATTAAAAAAATACTAAAGAATAACAAAACTTTATTTTATTCATCCAATCTTAAATAGCTCTTACGCGGTTCTTAAGGAGGCTCTTCACCGATAACGTAGGTCACAGGACCAGTCACGTTGTTAAACTTGCTACTATTAAGATAAAAGTCGATTTATTAACTCATAAAAATTTAGACACACTCAACAGGTGAACTACTTTTTCTCAAAATCCACAAGATCTCGAAAAATATCATTGTTTATTCTGAAATAGTATATTACGCGCCTAGGCTAGTAAAGATCAGAAAGTCTCAGATCGTCCGAATGTTGTCGATAAACGGACGATCTGAGGCTTATTTACTTCTGGCCATGGTGCGTATACGATTTTACGTGCCTCCATAAAAATTATAACTTACGAGAGATTTTTTAAACAACAAAAGTCTGTTACGAATTTTCAAAAATATAAATATTTTTAACTTACCGTTATTTTTTGTCTCAAGAAAACGTTAGTAAATTATCAGATATTAATAAGTAGAAAAAATTTGGGAAGGCAAATTTGTGACAATGCATCGCTCAGAATGAAACAACGAGTTAAGAAAAAGTTAACTCTTATAGTGTAATAAAAATAGCAATTGGCCAGAAAATAAGAGATACTTCACCAACAAAAATATTTTCGTGTAGAGAAAGCAAAGAATAACGGATAATATCCGTCTTTGGCAGCAACTAGAAATTTTTGAAAAGCTGTTTAAAAAATTCATAAAGTTGAAAAATCCAGGTTTTTCAAAATAACGAAAAATCCATAGGCTGTGTAAAAAAATGTTTCAAATGAAAAAGATTTGTTTTAAAAAGACCTATAGAATCCATCAAAAATTTTTAAAATCGGGTAATTTGTTTATCCGCAAAGTTGAAATAACCGTCAAAATAACCTATTATTTCAATTGATAATAACTCACAACTCCTTTAACTGTATAACTTTTGTAAGTGTAAAATGTGTGTCTCAATGATTTTAACGAACGCTGAAAATTTCAAATCGATCATTATAATAGTTTTCGCAAAAAGTCATTTGTTTATTACAAAGGTGCTATCGTAGAATGATTGTAAACTTTTTTAAAACAATCTTACAACAATAATTCTAACAGGATTCTCTTATGTAGGAGTTAAACTATCGATTGCATGTTAAGCTTAATGGATTTTTTTAATTTTGTTTGTTTAAAAATGTTTTTTGCAGAATAAGTACCCAAATATTCAATGAATGCAAAATTAGTGGGTTAGACTACTTTTAACAAAAATGTTAATAGTCTCAAAGTAATTTTTGTCAAGAGCTACACTCGACTAAAGAAAAATCATCAGTCTACAGTGTATAGTTCCAAAGATAAGGTAATTTTTTTCGTCCAGTACGATTTTTAATTGTCTGTAAAGGACACAGTGTGCCTCGTAGAATCAACGTAATTTAAAATCGCACTGGACAAAAAAATTACATTATCTTTGGAACCGTATGTCGTAGACTGACATTTTTTTTTGGAATCTGAAACAAAATGACTTTGAGACTATCAAAATTTTTGTTAAAAATAGTCTAACCCACTAATTTTGCATTTATTGAATATTTGGACACCTAATCTGTAAAATCGTTTTTTAACAAATAAAATTTAAAAAATCCATGAAGCTCTACATGTAATCGATAGTATAACACCTAAAGAAGAGAATCCTGTTGGAATTATTGTTGTAGGATTATTTTAAAAAAGTTGACAATGATTGCACGAGACCACCTTTTCAATAAACAAAAGACTTTTTGCAAAAACTATCAAAATTATCGATTTGAAATTTTCAGCATTCGTCAACATCATTGAGACACACATCTAACACTTAGTTTAGAGTTATAAGGTGAAAGGAGTTGTGAGTTATTATCAATTGAAATAATAGGCTATTTTGACGGTCATTTCAACTTTGCGAATAAAAATTACCCGACTTTAAAATTTTTTGATGTATTTTGTAGGTCTTTTTACAACAAATCTTTTTTATTTGAAACATTTTTTCACACAGCCTATAGATTTTTTGTTATTTTGAAAAACCTGGATTTTTCAAATTTATGCATTTTTTAAAAAACTTTCCAAAAATTTCTAGATGTTGCCATGATGTCAATCCGTTATTCTGTGCCTTCTCTACACGACGATATTTTTGTTGGTGAGGTATCTCACATGTTCTGAAACGGGGTCTAATTGTGCTATTTCTATTACACTGTTATTCCCATGTATTCTAGCATAGGGTGGCGAGCTGCGTTCTCAAGTTTCCTTAAACATCTTTGAAAAAGTTGTGTTTACATATATTGTTCTGAATACTATCGGTAAGATTACTGTCCAAACTATAATATGAGTCATTAGTTTTTTGTCAACAAGGCTCATCATATGGAAAAGAGAATCATTTAAAATGGTGAAAATTTCACGACTTTCCGTAACGCCTATGTTACAAATCCAAAATTTGAGAACATTTTTCTCAGAAATTTGTTTGTTTACCTTTGCTGAAATTTTAAGGTCAGGTTCGCAATTGGGATCCCAAAACGTCACGTGACTCTCGCGATATATATAGCTGAGTCGGAGGAAATTACCACAGGTCTTATGAAAACAAATCTGTTTTTATTTTTTTTACTTACAATGATTATAATACGGTAAAAGCACGCAAATAACAAGTTTCCGAGGGGATAACGGTTCTGTAACTAATTTTTTTCCCAACGCAATTGTTACTTGAAGCTTAAAACCTTACTTCGAAAGTGCGAAACGCACATTTAACCTGTATCAAAGTCCTGTTTGTTTAGCTATGTATAGGTAACGGCGAAGAGATTTGTACAGGTTAAATGTGCGTTTCACACTTTCGAAGTAAAGTTTTGAGCTTCAAGTAACGATTGCGTTGGGAAAAAAATTAGTTGCGGAACCGTTATCCCCTCGGAAACTTGTTATTTGCGTGCTTTTACCGTATTATAATCGTTGTAAGTGTAAAACAAATACAAACAGATTTGTCTCCATAAGACCTGTATTAATTTCCCCCGACTCGGCTATATATATCACGAGAGTCAGGTGACGTTTTGGGATTCCAAGAACGTACTTTATATCACCAATCACCTATAAGTTGGGCAGTGTCACCCGAATTTCGAATACATAAAGAGCTTTCTTATGGGCATTCAGTTTATACCGTACTGATTACTCAACTTAGATAATTTGTCTTCACTTATGTATTTTATGGTTATGTAACGATAAGACCCGCCTAGCTGGTACATTAAGGAATTAATTAAAGTAAAATTTACAGTGATCAATTGCGAATTAAATGAAAAAAGTTACAACTTGCGACCGTGAAGTTGAAAAGTAATACATCAAATAACCCAAAATTTGTAGAAGGCCTTATAATTGCAAGATTAACACGGATCTCATGGTTTTAGTAAGTATTGAGTTTGAAAAATAAACTTAAGGTAGTACTGTCGGTACCTCACTACCTTGTTGCGGCAGACCAATAGAAACCGATAGGAAAATGTTAACTTGTATGGGACAAAATGAAGTGCCCATAAAAGTTTTATCGTATTCTATTTGGCACATTAAGGGATAAATAATTGTCTTGGATCTTATTGTATTGAGCCCATGAAATTATTTCAGAAATTGTAATCTAATATGCTACTAGCAAAACCGCATAAAAAAGTTGTAGGATTTTATAGGGATAAGCCTATTAATACTTGTATGAGGTAATCCAAATAAATATTTTATTTGTTTTTATAGTGATTTTGGTAAAATATTGTACTGTGTTTTTTATAAGTAAAGTACCATTGAATATTTATTGAGTTCTATTGTGCCAGGCTAGGATTAATTCTCTTGGATTAGTCCCATAGTTTTTTTATTGTATGTAATTGGTAATTACAAATTCATAACAATGCTCACAATGTTATCAAGAGTTTAAAGTGTTATTCGGTTCTATTTGGGAATACGGGTGCAAAAACCGATATGAAACAAATAAAAATAATATGTTATTGGATCGTATTTGTCAGATCTAATAAAAAACGTTCACATTACTTAGTTTTATCAAAAATGTTTGGTTGGCTGTATATGGTAATCACCACATATTGAAAGAGTAAATGCTTGGAAGTTTTATTGGTTTTTGTACGGTAAAGCATACGTGCACTCAAATATTGTATTATTGACGACTATCAGTTACACGTTGTATATTTATTCGCTTTCATACAGCCTTTAATATGAAAAGTAAATTCTATGGGATTTTATGGGCTTTAATCAACTAATTATTTCAAACACCAATAATACTTTTGTCGACTGTAAATGTTGAGACAAGACAAATATTTATATCGGTCTTACAGTCACATTAATAAATAAACATTAATTTTATTTTTAATTTGACGTATGTGTGTGTGTAATTTTTAAAACTACACCCACACATGTATACGCGCTGCTCCATACCAAGCAAGTTCAACGCTTGTTTAAATTCGTACTTGGCGGCTTCACTTTAGAAGCTCGGAGCCAAAG
>JAPYYV010004328.1:0-16813 GCA_030522625.1 Copidosoma aretas
TGATAGCATTTAGCATTTGACTTGATGAGACGAGAGGAATCGCCGAGGCCTCGGTGGCGCAATTGGTAGCGTACCTTCCCGGCAAGAAGGAGATCCCTGGTTCGACTCCGGGGCTGAGGTGGTTTTTTTCGTCTCATCGATAATTTTATTTGACTACTCGAATGTACTTGCTATGAATTCGATGTCTATTCAAAATGAGGGCTATTTTAATATAGCGATTTCTATCACGTATGGAGGCCTCGCGCTGTACGTTGAAAAATGAATAGAAAAAATTTGATAGGAAAAGCCATTAGAGCCATTGAAATGCCTAATTACTTATATTCTGCTATTGACAATTATTGATAAACCATTAAATATCGAATCTTCTTATTATTATGATAAACTAAAGAGATTAGTGTGAAACAAAAATGGCGATGAGCTCGTTTATTAAATAGTTCACGCAAGAAAAATTATTTGATAGTATTTTTCTAATTAAAGAGGTAATTTTACCAAGCGGAAAATGTGAGTAAAGGAAAAGGAATCCGCACCAATTAAAAGAAGCGATAAAAAAAAAAATTATTCCTGGGTGACTCGACCCCACGATCTTTGTGTTTGGAGCTAAAAGACATACAGATGAGCAACGAGATCGTGTACATTCACATGATGAGATGTTTCACGTATTTATCGGCCTGCAGCTTTTTAATTGTTTAGGTCTTATTAAAAAGGAAATTGTCTAAATTAATACTTTATGAAGTGTACTTTTCGATGTTTACATTTTATAAAGAGTAAATTTGTGATTCCTAATTCTTAAAGAAAAATAACTTTTCTATAACATAGTATAATAACCATGCATTTGATGAAAGTATCGTTTTACTTTTTATTTTGTGAATCTATTTCAGAAATCTAGATTCTATAACCTACATGTTATATGTAAAAGTACGAAATAGAATCGAGGTTTTAAAATATACGTTTAATAATAAATAAAGCAAATGCAAGCTGTTAAAACAGTTTTAATTTATTGAGAATAAATTGCAATGAAAAATCGGGAGACAAACAGTTGGAGCAGTTGCACCTTATATGGACGTCAATTATTTTACTTCCGTCGAATCCTCTTTGGCCAAGTAGGTACGACGCTCGACTCCGAACTCTTCCAGACTAGGTTCAAATTCCGATGTCTGCAATACTTTTTTTTTTTTTTTTTCATATAGTGGTGGTTCTTATTTGAAGATTTTTTTTTTTTAAGTGATTTGTTAAATGTTGTCAATAAACTTTCTGATATCATACTGGTTTTTAATTTGTTTGTAAGGCCTATCCTTCTGAAAATTTAAAAGGTTTTTAAGTTTCACCTCACCACTATGATCTTAAGCGGTTCAATAGTATTCATAAGATTTTCTGACGGAATTAAATCATTAGTAGTTTCACTATTGACAATTGATAATATATTGTGTCCTCTGTAAGATGTTATTATTTTATGGGCTACTTATGGTTTTTAAGATTTAAAGTAACTAAAGTCCAGTGCACTTATGACTCTAAGTAGTTTTGAGACGGATATGACTGGTTACTAATATATTCTAATGAAGTGTATTATATTATCCCTCTCATATGTGGGACAATCTCTAGTAGTAATCACGTTTTTTATTACTCTTGGCCTATTTTGGAAATTATCGGTTCTACGGCCATTATCGCTGGGACTTACGTACACTTTTCTATTTTCTCTTTCATATCGATTTGTAGATAAAAAAGGGTACGATCGTGTCTGATAGCAGCATAAAATCAGGAGCATTATTTTAATTTATTGATTTTCGTTTGTTTTGATTCATTAAGTTAATGTTATCTTCGTCATAGTTCTCCGAGGGTTTTTCCGTTATTTGTTCTAAGTCAGGTGCTTTAGATTGTCTGTCTTTTGTAGTCATATGTATCGGTGTACTCTAACCTAATGGGGACCCTTTCTGCATTCGCAAAGTAATAGTCTTCCGCCCGTCATATATTTTTTAATAATTGTATTGTCTTCGAATAAAGGTTCAAAGTCTTCTGCTTGTTTTGATATCTCGTAATTCTATCATGTAGTACGGAGTCATTAAAATTTTCTGGCTTGTAAATATTCATTTTGTTCAATATGTCTTGAATTTCGGGATCTGGTTGATCTCCATCAAAAAATCTAGTAATGTTGAAATTCTCTAGTTTGTTGGTTCAGATTCTTCGTGAACTCCAAGTTTGTTTCAAAATTCTCGGAGGCTTTTATCTAATTTCTCTGATAGTTCTTGTATTTCTTGAAAAGTAATTTTATCACTCCGGTCAGTAATTCTATGTTAATCTTGAGAAATATCCTCGTAAAAATTATCACTTGATGATACAGGAGTTATCATAGTTTCTGTATTGGTAACGTCTGTGTCTAGTCAGTGTCAGTTGTTGAATCTATCTTAGTAAATTCTTGTCCTAACCCATTTGTACGTGGATCATACACAGATCTATTGTCTTCGAGGTCAATTTGCTATCACTTGAGGGAGTTCAATACCTCGCTATAGTCCATGCAACGCTCTTGCCAGTTTGGTGTTTCGTCTGTCTCTCTGGCACTCGTATGGCAACACAACCTTTAGCTACTTTTACAATGCTTATTTTTATTTTTGCTTACAAGTAGCATTTATTTAACAATAACAGTTTTTTCATTTAAATTGCAATGGTAATTGATAAATGATAAGTAATACAAGCTAGCAAACCTTCTACTTCCCATAAGGTTACGTGTTAAATTATTTCAATACACAAATATTTATTTCTCGTACAATGTGAATTCTATTTGGTGTGGAAATCCCTTAAGTCATTTTCTAAGAACATACTAGTTCTTAAAGTTTTGCCAACATTTATTATTTCTCTCACTGGCCAATAAGATATTTGCTGATCAATCTGCGTCATATATCTATTATCTACCTTTCTATTTTTGTCGCTGTTATATGATGTTGATGGGGTTGATTCTTTATTATTAATTGTTTTAGTGTCTAGAAAATTGACTTTTAAAGAACCTGAGCATCGCAATGGTTTAATTGTGGCATCTTCTTTTGTACTTGATAAGATAGATGATGATTTTGATTAGGTCACTATCCTTGCTCGAGTTCATTGAGAAATAATACTATCGTCTGATATTGGTCGTTCCTCATTTGTTCTTGCGCCTAAGGGGCGTGCTCAATCCCTGACAGCCGAAGATACTTCAGGGTTCTTTTTACTTGTATCGTTTATCTTATTTCGATTTAATATAGTCTTTTTAAGTTAGTTGTAAGTTTTGAAGTCATGGTTTTTTTATTTTCCTTATTTCTATTTTTTTCCATTCTCTTATTTTCGTTTCTTTTTCGTCAAAGCATCATAATCCTTAGTATTGATAAACCGTTGTTAATATCGTTTGCCACATACATAAAGGATCCTACGGGGTTTCTCGAAAGTACATCTGCATTCTTGTTAAGTTTTCCGGGTTTATGTTTAAAAGTATATTCATAGTCAGTGAATCCGAAGATCCAACGCATTAAGCTTTGTCCTGGATCTTTGTCTTGTATGCATCCAATTTAAGGGCTCATGATTGGCTACAAAAACAAATTTAATTCCTAATAAATAAGAGCGAAGATGATGCGTTGCATATAAGGCAGCTAAATATTCTTTTTTGATCGTTGAATAATTTATCTTGAATTTATTAAAGTTTCTTGAAAGACTAGCGACTGGATGGTCAAATCCCTTCTGTTCTTGACTTATTGCTTCTATTGCATGATCAGATGCATCTGTTTTTAACATAAATCGTTTACTAAAATCAGGAAATCGCAATATAGGACCTTTACATAAATGGTTTTTTAGTGTCTCAAAACTCTCTGTATCGGCACTAGGACATTAAAATTTTTCTCCCTTTTTTGAAAGATCCGAGAGTTGCTTAGCAATTTTTGAAAAATCTTTAATAAATCGACGATAATAGCCTGCTAATCCCAAAAATTGTCTTATGTTTTTGACAGATATGTTTTTTTCCAGTATTAGTATCACGGTGAATCTCAGGTGTTATATAATTAAAGGGCTAGATCTCCTATGGATCTACTTCGATTGTAATATATTTTTTACTAGTGTCAATAGCCATACTATTATATTGGCAATTTTCATTGTTTACTATCGCATTACCTAAATAATCGTCATCATTTTCTGCATGTTTTTGTGGTAAATACCCTTTCTTTCATGTGATACTTATCAGGTCAATTCGTACGATCTGACGTTTATGAGCTTTATTCGTATATTTGACCGATTTGCCTTTGTTTTGTTGTTTTAAATTAGAATCATAATATCGTTTGTTGTTATCGCAATAGAGAGTATCGCCTGATAAATTATTGTACTTACACTGATTATTTTTGTCACTTTTGATATTAGGGCAAATGAAGGACCTAGAGCTATCGCCTCTTTTAGTTAAAATTAATTTATCATATTAGTCTTGGAACTGCATGTCAGCCTGTATATCACCAAATTTTTAATACCTAGGTATATCTGATTTGTCTGGTGGCCCTAACATTCATCGTAATAATTTTTTCGTTTTGTTTAATCTTTATAATCTTCTTGTTTAAATCAAACGCAGTGGCTAAAATTTGGTTTTCTTGATATTGTTTTTTAAGTTTTTAAGTGGTTTGTTCCTTTTTCTCTTTTTGCAATGAAATTATTTTCTCCAGTGTCTTTAAATATGAAGTACGGTTCATAACATCATCATCTAATACTATCGCATAATGATAGTAAAAAATTGTGGTTCGTCTTCTCTTGGAAAAATTTCGACCGAGTAATCCACCATCTGGATAATCATTAGGTACAATACAAAAAATTGTAGGTCTTCCTTGTATATTTATAATTACACTGTCCTTTGTCGAAACAGGATGGGGCATTATTCCTGTTAAATACATTGTACTTCTTAACTCTACTGGGCAATCTCGATCTTGTTGATTTATTTTTACGAAATTTGTCGTGGTTCCGTCATCAACTATGAACGATATATACCTATTTCTACTTTCAGGGATGAATAATTATATACTAGTCGGCTCATCATCTACTCCAAGTCCTTGACATGTACCGATGTTAACGGTTTCGATTTTGTCGCAATATTCATTACCTGAGCCGTAGTGCTTGGCATTTCGTTTTGATTGATATTATTATTTCTGCCTCGATAAGATTGGTTGTTCTTACACGTGAAATTAAAATTTGACTGTGCATAATGACTATTAGGATCTCGTTGTTATATTGGTTAAAACTATTTTGCCCAAAATTATTTCTTCGTTGTTGATTGCCATAATATTGGCCACGCTCATTGTTTCTAAAATTTCCACAGAAATTCAAGTTGTTGTTATATTGCCTATTAGTATCATGATTGTAATTTGGGTTATCATTTGTTTGATTTTTAACTTGTCCTGTTTGATATAGCTAAAATGGTTGATTATCATATCGATCTTGTTGAGCGTTATTACGGAAATCCCTACAGAGTAGTCCTTGATAATGGGTGTCTGGAATTAATCCTGCTTTCATGCGAATTTGAAGTCGTAGAGCAAGGTCGAAGGCAGCTGAAAAAGTATCAGTCTTTATTTAATCTACGTGTTGGCTTATCATAGGAACTAATCCTTTTATAATAATATCCAACGCTATATCTTCTATCGGCATCATCATTATAGTATTATATGCATTTCCTTTATCTTCCAAAAGAGCCTTTTTATCACCGTTTAAGAGTAAATTTACATGATCATAATATTCACCTACTGATTGTTCTTGCCTTTGGCACACCTACTGCGGCACCGTGCATATTTGGTAAAACTGCTCTTTTATACGAATCTTTTTGGTCATCTCTGACCTAACTTTAAAGAGCATAAAAATAGCTTTTTTTGACATTTTAAATCATTTTAATATTTTGTTTGATTTTTTCTTTTGGTAAATAATAGCAAAATAATGTCGTTAAGGAAACTTTGTGTGTTTCTTGAATCAGTCATACCTGAGAATACCTACAAATGATTTTAATGATCTACGTCTTAAAGTGTTTCTTTTTATAACCTTGTATAGGTTCACAAAATTATTTGACATTTTATACCCCATCAAGGTTGTTATAGCAACTTTTAATGCTAAAAAAATAGTTTTTGCTGTTTTTGGAGGAAAAAAAATTTTAATTGGATTTCATCAATAGTTATATTCTATACATTGTTAAATAGCTTTATACAATTAAATAATATTCTAGCTATAACATAGTGATATTACGTATATAAATTTCAGTAATAAGTTTTAATTATTTAAATAATTGTTTTTAATTTAATAAAGTGCTAACAGTTTTTTTTTTTGTCCTATTTGGGTAAAAGTTATAATCTTATTTTTAAAAGAATTTTATTTCGCAGAGCATGGAAATAGCTTCTATTCATATTTAAAATCATTCTTATATTTTATTCAATTTTTTTTTTGTTCAATAATTGCAGAATAATATTATTGAGGAAGCTATGTGCTAATTTATTGGCAGCGGTTTCTTACTTTGTATGTATGATTATTGAATTAAGAATGATTTCGATTTTCATAAAAAATTCAAGTATTTATTAACTCTTGTACTACAAAGTGCTGTGTCCCATTTTTCATGAGCATTTCTTCAACTATATTCATAATGTCATTTATTGGAACGCTAGGGAAAAGTTTTTAACGTCGAAAAAGACTATAATGATTCTATCATCTAATTATGCATTCTGAATAATTTTAATTAAGTCGATAGAGTTTTTAATACTGTGTGCAGAATAAAATTTTGTGTCGAACGATACTATGTCAATCAACTTAGAAATTTTATAGAACGGAGCATTGACAAACCAATTTTTTAAATATAATAACAGTTTACAACAGCTTACTAAAAATACCAAAACTAAAACCGAAAAAGATAAAAAATCGGGAGTGTATAGTCTAAAATGTGGATCGCTTGAAGGCAAATATGTGGGTCAAACGGGAAGATCTTTTGATACACGTTCAGTAGAATACAAAATAGTTTTGATCATTAAGATCAATCAATCACATTTTGCTTTATATGTAATTGAGCATAATCATCTTTTTATTGAGGATTTAAAAATTTTACATGTTGCGACTAAAGGTAGAATACTTGATTTATTTAAAACAATGGAAATAAATAATTTTAAAAAATCAAAACGAGTACTAAATCGTCTGTTAGATTAATATAATCCTTTTTTATAATTAAGACCGCATATAATAATTTTTTTAAAAAAGCAGATATTAGCTTTCTCGGGAAATGGTATTTCGAACTACTATTTTTAGTGAAATTTTGTAAACAAAGCATTTAGTTCTACAACAACTGCTTACAAAGAGAATTGCAGCTGGATTATATCGAGATTAAAACGAATTTTGACACCTCCTCGTCGAGAAAAGCTAAAAAAGCCACATTATATAATTGGTTAAAAAACGACGAAAATTATGTACAACGGAAGAGACGTATGTAGTATGTATCTCAAAGTCATTTATGCGGAACTAACAACAAAATTAATCAGACTTGAATTCAAGGCAATATGTTACAATACAACAATAGCAGTAAGTTATACACATAATTATTACGTAATACAAAAGACAAAAAAAATTAATGAATTTAATAAGTTTGCAACAAATAGAAGCGGAAACTGTGATATTAGCGATAGTGCGGTAAATAACAGCAGTGACAATAATGGTAATAATACACATAAATATAAGCTCTATAATAGGTTTATAAACCTTACGGAATGTTAATTTATTTTAACGGAGTAAAAAATTATGGAGTTTAGTTTCAAATATAAGTATAATACTTTAAGCCCATCTTTTATGAAGAAAATAGTATAAGTAGAATGTAAATTAATGTTAAATAATAAAAGCTTACTACGATATACAATTGCACAAAAAAAGAATTTCGAAAAACCTTATTTGACAAATATTTTGATAGTACAAGTAACTCTTACGAACGTAGGAACCTAAATATGAGAGTAGCGAAAAATATAAAAACAAAAATACAAGAAAATGATATTGTAATCACAAGAGCTTACGAAGGTCAAACTGTAATAGCTATTGACACACCAACGTATACTTTAAAAACGTTAGATTTATTACACACGTATAATTTTGCAATCCTAACTAAGGATCAACAAAGGAATTCCAGAAAGATATCTCCTAAATTCAAAAAAACAGTCCGATATTCAGTCAATTTAAAACATATACAGTTAATAATGCCTAAAGCACCCAGTTCATTCCCTTTTAGTAAACGACCCAAACAAAATCTTCCGATAAGATCGGTAGTTTTGTTTATAAATGTTTCGTCCTATTATATTTCTAAAAAGTTGTTTGACATAGTATCGTTCAACACAAAATTTTATTCTGCACACAATATTATAAATTCTCTCAAATTAATTAGCATTGTAACGTGGGATAAGGTGGCAATGAGGTGCTTTGCGAAATCGAACCCAACTCGATATTTATTATACTTTCTTAAGCAATTCTCGTAAAGGCCGAGTCGCGCGTGTGCTCCTATCGTTAGACCCGACGTCCACTACCCGAAATAGCCCGATACTAACTGCTCCAACTGTAGCTCGCTGGGCCCTATATACCCTTGCTTTCCCCTGCTCGAGCTCTCCGCTTGAATAGCTGCGTTGTCAACCGAGTAAGTCAGTGCGATATGCCCCGCATATTGTACGTAAAAAATTATTTAGAATATAAATTTACATGACAAAAGCATTATGGTCTCTTTAGACGTTAAAAATATTTTCCCCAGCGTTCCAATAAATGACATCATAAATATAGTAGAAAAAATGCTTATGAAAAGTTAGACACAACCTTTGTTCACCCTCGACGACGCTATATCTTGTCCAGTGGCTGTCGAACTTTGATTGTGTGTGTAGTGCACGTATTATGTTGTGTGTTGTCTGTTTTGCACGTGATGATTCACTCATTCTTCCATTCTATTAGAGAGCCGCCGTTCTCTTCACGTCATTACTCACACTCTTGTCTCTCGTCTTGTACTCACGTGTGATCCATGTATGACAGTTCTGTTCATGTATGCGCTCTGCCTTCTATAATATCCATCGTATTTCTCTGGTATTGTGTTAGTAAACTTATATCTAATACGTTTATTTCTCCCTCTTTGTTTTTCTTACAGTATTCTCAATATCATTATTATTGTTATTATTATTGATATTATTATTATTAATATGATTATAATTATTATTGGTATTAATACTTTTATCATAATTACAATTACCATTGCAATCTTTTTATTATTTTGCGTATATTTTACTTATTATTTCATAGTTCTTAACTTTATTTGTTTTTCTTCTTTTGTGACGAGAGTCCCTTTATTACGTTTCGCGTTTTCATGTGGGCTCGCCACCCTTGGGAGATGCTTCTGTCCTCCATTGGAGTTTATGTGTCGGTAAAGACTACCGGAATGTTGATTAGGCGTCTTGGTGCCTGCTTTTGCATTTTGATGGGTGTTGGCTGCGGTGCTGAGAGATTAGTTGCCGTAGTCCCTCTTGCTGCATTGTTTCTGCGTTCTCTACCTGCAAACATTCTAGCTAGATTTAGTATTACGGGAGCCCCGCACTTTGAAATTCCAAGCGATCCTAAAACCACCCCTAGTGCTATTTCCACTGCCATCCACGCGTACTCTTTCCAGTCTGACAGTTCCCCTTTTATTTGTGTTAATTCGTGTATGCGATGTATTGTGTCTGTCAGTTTTGTCCCTGTTTTTAGCATATCATCAGGTCCGTGTTCCTGATTTCCAAGTTCTTGCAAACCGTCCCTTTTACTATTGTCCCCATTAATTATAATAATCGTAATAGTTTCAATAATTTTTTAAAACGTTTCTTATGCTCTTCAAGATCAGTTGCAAAAACCATTATGTCGTCGAGATAAACTTACATCTCATAGACTTTCAAATCTGCGAGTGCTAGTGCAATCACCCTTAGAAATGTATTCGGCGAGTCTTTGCACCCCATGGGCATTCTTGTGTACTGAAGATGCCCATCCGTGCCCGAAAATGCCGTCTTGTGCTCGTCGTCCTCATGCACTTTAATCTGGAAAAATCCTGACTTAAGATCAACTACTGTAATGTAACGTGCAGATGCCAGATTTTCTAAAATGTCGCACTAAAATGATAATAGACAGCATGGTCCTACCGTGACTTCATTAAGAGCCGAATATCTGTGACGACCCATACTATTTTTTCATTATTCAGCCCCGGTTATTTTGCTACAATCCAAGGGTTTGAGCCCTATGGGGAGGTGGAAGGATCAATTATCCTCTGCTGTAGCATTTTTTCTAGTTCTTCCTTCACTTGGTCTCTATACCAGGCGGTATCTATACCTCTTTGCAACGATCGGATTATCTTTTGCTGTATTTATTCGGTGTTTTACAAGATGCGTCGCTTTGGGCGGTTCTCCGTCGAGGCCGAACACGTACAGGTTTATTGAAATAAGTCTCCCTACGTGCTCTTTATCTTCTTGATTGCAACCTGTCATGTCTATAGGTTGCACAATTTTTACCAGTCTTTTGTGTTTTTCCGAGAATTTCTCGCTTATCTTTTGGTTTCTCTTGTCTATATCGTCTATTGGTTCTCCGCCGAATAATTTTGTGACTGTTTACCCTAAGCATTAAGCGTCGTCCCCTTTGACGTCTCCCAGCTGTTCTTAATCGATTTCTTCGTATTCAAACAGCTCCACTTCCGGCAAGGGCACATTTATTACTTTATCACTTATATTGATGCACTGCCTAAATATCCCACGATCTTTTTTTCTTCGGCTATCAAATTTTCAAATAGTACTCCTTCTCCTATTTCTTGCAGTGGTACCCAGCCGAATTCTGGTTGACGAGGATTGTTTTTTTTCGTGCAAAAATATTTGTTTCGATTTCGCAGGTATCCTATAAAATACTGGCTCTAGCATAGGTATCCTCATATTGTACAATACAATTGCACTGCCAGCGGCGCTTATCTTATCATTATACCTTTTAAACGTGTCTCACTCTACGATTCCTTCCACGTCAATTGGAAAGTCATGGGGAATAACGTATAGTCTGCACTCCAATCCGTGCAGCCGGGCTTGTACTGTACCCAGTGTCCTACGTTCACCATGAGTTACACCAAAAATTGCTACTCGATACCTACCGTCTATTAGCGTGTCACTATTAAGGCTATTCTCCGTTATAATCAAAATCTCTGCGCCTGAATCAGCGTTAAATATTGCTCTTCCCATCCTTAGCTGTGGGCTCTCTAATTTTCCTGATGGTGGTATGTGCGCTATCTTTGCCACTTCGATAGTTACTTTAAGGATCTGTTCTATCTCTTTTTCATCGACTGAAAACTTAGGGTTATTATTTTCTACATTTGTGTCCGATTCCTCTTTTTGTTTTCTCTTATTCCGAAATCTTCTGCCCCTTCTCTTGCGCCTTCCCTGCTGCTTAACAAGCATGCCTCTCTCTACATATTCCACCCCTGCCTCTTGCTAAGCTCCAAGAGCTTCCTCGTTATACCTATATCGTATTTCCCTTTTTCCCCCTTTCTTACCTTCCTTTTGCTTCCTTTGCTCCGCCCGCAAGCTTTCTCTCGCAGTCTTTCTCTCTCTTCGGCCAACCTTCTCCACTCTCATCTCCTTGTTTTTGCTCGGCATTAGGGGACCATGCCGAGCATCTTGTGAGTTTAAATGCTCCACTACCGAGCCGTCTGGTCGATTGTCTCCTCCATTTAAATGATTATTCCTTGCTGTATTATCTGTATTATTGCTGTAAGCACTTCGTTTCCCCTTCCTATTATGGTAGCCCCTACTTGCATCATATCTACCATTATTAGGGCCTTTATTATAATAATTGTCCCTATGATAATTATTTCCATTATAATTGTTGTTCGGGTTTCTGTTATAGTTATAGTTATTCTTCCTATTAGAATTATTACTGTCATTATTGTTGTTAGAGTAGTTTCTGTTATAATTATATCTACAGTTGTTACCGCCATTTCATCAACGATTTGCTCGCTCGTTTGGCCTGCCGTTTTGCTGCCTGAATAGATTTTTCCTATCTCGTCTGTGAGCATAACAGTCTCTCGCGTAGTGTCCTGGTTTTTGGCAGTAGTTGCAATCTCCGTTTTCTCTCCCGTTGTTTTTTGTAGGTCTTTTCTCGTTCATAACAGCCATTAATTTCGGGCATTCTTCAATTGTATGTCCATTTTCCTTACAATACATACAATATTTTCTATCGGCGGCTGCCGTAGTTTGTAACCTGGTAGTTGCGCTATTTACGCTGACTTTATTTCCAGCCATGTGTCTTAAGGGTTCTTCCTGATTTCTATTGCAGCCTGCCCACCGTGCATCCATGCGAACTAGTATTGCGTGACGTAAGCTGAGTTTTCTTTCGATTTTTAGTGCCTCTATGATCGCTTACCCCTAATGTTCTCGGATTAGAGCTCGCGATTCTCCGTATATAAATTAGAAGTAATCCGAATATAAATTGCTTTACTGCCTCTGATTCTTGGCTTTGTTTGAGCGGCTGCTTTTGAATCGGAAGGAGGTACGGGTTCAAATCGTACAACATCGTTAATCTGTTGTACAATTGTGGTACTCGTCCACCGTAGACTTCTGCAGATTCGCTGTCTTGATGCATTATTATTTTTAACTTTGTCATAAGTGAGTCAACGTTATGGATACTGCCGTATCTTTTCAAGAGTGCTTTAATAAATTCCTTAACTATTATAAACTGTGTGAGTCTTGGCGCAAAATGTTCTGCTGCTTTACCTCTCAGTTTATATGCGAGGGTGCCCAAAAAAAATAATTCGTTTTCCGGCCCTACTACTAGCGCGACCATTCGCACCATTCTTTTGAACAAGGGTAGGTTGATTGGATCCCCCTCGAAAAACGGGATATTGTTTGTTATATGGCTGAGCGTGGATAAAATATTTTTCTGCGAGTTCTGCGGTCTGCGCCGATAGTCGTCGTTGTGTGTTGGGTGCATGTTTCACATATGTGTAGCTTCATTCAGGAGTATGCCACCCCATTGTCTATCTCTGTTCGTATCGAAATTGGCCCAATCTATACGAGTTTGACTTGGTGGTAGTATTGCTGCCATAGATGTGGCCTCCTTCACTCTCTCTACTTCATTGTTCATTTCCGTTACTCTATTCCATATCTGTTGATTATTTATGTTTTCCGCTCCAAGGTTTCTTTACTCTTTATCGTTATCGTACGGTGTGGTGAAAATCAGCCATTCTTGTTCTCCTAGCATACCTCATGCGTCGGTAGTGTGTTTGTTTCCTTTTTTCGAGCCCCGCATATTTCTGCAGTTCCTTTAGTGTTTCTCCCGATGATTTGTTTGCCGAGAGTGCTCGCTTTATTATTTGTAGACTCTATGTTCCCATGTGTGTAGAAAAATTCGTTTCTGGACCCTCTTTTTATCGGTGGCGACCCTTGGATGGTTTCTGTAGCTGCCTTGCGCGACGTGTTTACTTTCTCCGCATTTGTTAGCTTGGCTTTCATGTTCGAAAAAAAAACCCATTACTCTCGCCTTATTTTTTTCGTCCAGGGCGTCAAGTTTCTCACACTTATCCGGTTCGAGCTCCAATTCAAACATCTGCTCCACCATGTGTTTTTTGTTGTTGTGTACCGCTGGGTCCCGGCCTGTACGTATCGGCTACCGTATTACCTGGGCCCTCGTTATCGCTTTCCGGCTCGTGGACGACGGCGCCAAAATAAATTATTTTTCCTTTTTTTTAAGTATCGGTGGGCCGTGAAACGTATCCCCCGGTTAAGCTTATATATCCTCCAAGTTGCGGGGCCGGATTAGATTATCTATGTAACGGCCTAATAATAATCGGACGAGACGAACGATAAGGGATAAGAAAAGAAAGTGTTAGAGCGGCGTTCGTCTTTCACTCGACCTATTCCAATTTTACGCTCCATTTTCTTTCGGCGGTAAAATAGGGGTAAATAATGATGTTAAAATAACGATCCATCCTCAAGCAAATACAGGTGCAAGTTCCTACTTTCGGTCGTTTCCTGTGTCTACACTCGGTTCGCTAAATAATCCCTCTTTCGTTTTACGTTCGTTTGGTCGATCTTAATATTTGTTGTCCCGGGGTCAGAGAAAAAGGGGGAAATAAAAACCAACAAAAAAAAATTTTCTGTGGAACGATAACTTACCTCGCCAACAGTGTCCACGAAGCTTGAATAAGAATGTTGAGTCTCATCCTTCTCCGATTAATACTCCTCTTTTTGTTGTTGATGGGAAGAAGCACCGCTCCGGTTCTGATGAAGCGTGACTATCTTGCTGGTTCTCCCTAAAGTTGCTCTGACCTTTTGCCTTGTAGACTTCCAGATCGTTGTTGAGAATTGCACGTGTGAACAGTTACTTGCGTATCCTTTAACCCATTCGGGTCTGTTCCGGTACTCAAGCTTGATTTTCGCGACACAGCACTATGTGTGCTTCTCGTCGGAATTCGTATAAGCCTGAACAGCATCGCCGCCAAATACGAAACAAAACAAAAAAAATCCGATACTTGCCACCCCACACGTAGCACCAATTCTGTAACGTGGGATTAGGTGGTAATTAGGTGCTTTGCTAAATTAAACTCAACTTGTTATTAATTATACTTTATTAAGCAATTCTCATAAAGGCAGAGTCGCGCGTGTACTCCTATCGTTAGACCCGACATTTACTACCCGAATTAGCCCGATACTAACTGCCCCAACTGTAGCTCGCTGGGCCCTATATACCCTTGCTCTCCCCTGCTCGAGCTCTCTGCTTGAATAACTGCGCTGTGAACCGGGTAAGTCAGTGCGATGTGCCCCGTATATCGTACGCAACAAATTATTTAGAATATAAAATGACATGATAAAAGCATTATGGTCTTTCTAGACGTTAAAATATCTTTCTTAGCTTTTCAATAAATGACATCATAAATATAGTAGAAGAAATGCTTATAAAAATTTGGACACAACCTTTTCTAGTACAAAGGATAATGAATATTGTAATCGGTTGCACACATCAAAATTATTTTAAATTTAATAATAATATGTACAAAGTAAGAGAGGGTCTCGTATTTGGTAATACACTAAGTCCTTTATTAGCCGAAATATTCATGAATTATTTAGAAAGTAAAATTGTAACACAAAAATAAAAAAATCGTCGAATTTGTTAAAAGAGATACGTTAACAACGTATTTTGTATTTTTATAGGCTCGCAAAGATAATTGAAGTTATTTTGGAACTTTATTAACGGACTCCACGACAATGTTCAGTTTACGATGGAAAAAGAGGAGGATAAAAGTATAAATTTTTTAGATATTATAATTACTAGAAAAGAGAACAACTTTTTGGATTTTGGTATCTTTCGAAATCCTACACACATAGATATTACTATACACAAAAGTTTGTGACGTTCGCGTTTGCATAAGGCTGCAGTGTTCTATTCTCATGTATGCCGATTACTTACCTTACTATTGTCAAATACTAATTATGTAATAGAATTAAATGTAATTGAACAAATTGCAGAAAATAATGGATATAAAACCTGTTTAATGATTTGATAGTTAAAGTCACATATAAAATAGCAATAGCTAATGTGTTTCCTCAGCCACCTGCAAAGAACAATATTTACCAAATAATTACATATTTTAGTAAGATATCAGATATGATTGCCAAGAGATTTAGATCATGCGTTCTTATCTTAACGTTTTAACCTAATAAGAGTTTACAACAGCTTATTAAAAATACCAAAAGTAACACCGAAAAAATTAAAAATTCGGGAGTGTATAGTCTGAAATATTAGTCATGCGAGGGCCAATATCTTGGTCAAACGTTAAGATCTTTTGATAACGTTTTCTAGAACACGAAAAAGCTTTTATTAATGAGACCAATCAATCATACTGTGCGACTTACTTAACTGAACATAGTCATCTTTTTAATAAGGATTTTGAAATTTCAAATGTTCGTGACTAAAGGTAGATTACTCGACTTATCGGAAACGATGGAAAAAATAATTTGGAAAATTTACACCCACCACTCAATTGTCAGTTACATTTAAATAACTCTTTTTTAATAAATTTATTACTACTTACATATGATAGCTTGCTTTATTGATAAGAGCGAAGTGAATTTATAGACATTGTTGTTATTGACGATATACCTATGTATAAATAGTAAGATATGTGAAGCCAAAATGTATTTTAGTTTGAAAACCTCAACGTCTGAGAAAAGTACAGTGTACCAAAACATATGTAGCATTCTTTTATAATACAGTAAATATTTCGTTCAATAAATAACTTTGTTAGTTTATTCTGTTAAATTATAATAATTTTTTTTTTTTTTGTATTCGAACTAACTTACTAACGTAAGACGCAGCTCGCTTTACTTGTCATTTGATCTTTCTGAGAGCCACGAAGTACAGTCAGCACTTAAGGGGACGTCTTTGCTTTCTTTTAAAAGGTCTAAAATTTTACGATCTGGAATGAAAAAGAAAAAAAAAAATATAAATTTTAAAGTTTGAAGTTGTCACCTAACAGGTTATGATAAAGATTCCTTTACAAGATGGCGATTATGTTTCAAGACCGTTGTTAGGCTATTGTTGAAAACAATTGCTTAACTTTATTTTACTTCCAACAGAAGGTTGGAAGGTTGTGGGTCTCTTGCTCTTTTACAGGCCGCAGGAATAGCAGTCGTCCAACTACTTTTGTTCATTTATTGAGAGAGAGATACAAAGAATAATGGTTCACGAAATATATTGTACCTTGTTTTTATATGTTTTTATTTGGATATGTTCCTGATGATATGGTGGAATTCTAATTAGTTAACTCGGGCACTGTGCACTGTTA
>JAPYYV010004329.1:0-24232 GCA_030522625.1 Copidosoma aretas
TCGAACTTGACGTGCTTTTTTCGCTCTTGGTGACGTTGAATGCTTCCAGGTGGACGATTGTGCTTTGGTTTCGACATCATAACCGTACACCCATGTTTCGTCACCAGTTATGACCCTTTTAAGCAAACTAGGATCGTCGTTGACGTCATTTAGCAGCTTCTGAGCGATGTTCATGCGATTGTTTTTTTGGTCAAAATTTAGTAGTTTTGGAATGAATTTTGCTGCCACTCGTTTCATGCCCAAAACATTTGAAAAAATGTGATGACATGAGCCAATTGATATGCCAACTTCATCAGCAACTACTCTGATTGTGATTCAGCGATCATTCATAACCATTTTTTCCACTTTTTTTACATTTTCATCGATTATTGACGTGCTGGGTCGACCAGAGTGCTCGTCATTTTCAACGTCTTCGCGGCCATCTTAAAAACGCTTATACCACTCGTAAACACTTGTCTTTTTCATAGCAGACTCAACATAGGCTTTTTGTAACAGTTCACACCCTTTGTTACACTTTACTTCATTTTTTACGCAACATTTAATACAAATTATTTGACTCTTCAATTCTTCTATCGTTTAAAGAAGCAAAAATCGCCGAGCTCGAAAAACACGTCCAACCTTAGTGGCTGCCACACACAAAGTAAACAGTGAATATAGCTGAAAATTTTATCATACTTTAGGGACATGTATACCAACACAATAAAAAAAAAATTTGACAATTGGACTCTCCAGACCCGCGAGATGTTGAAATTCCGGGTACTTTTTGAACACACCTCGTACATACAGATTGTGCAAGTTTACCTTGTGTCAAGGTCTTTCCCTAGGTTAGTACACCTTTTCAAAACTGCGTAGGTGTAATACACGTTTGCTAAGTTTGCCATCATCCCTGGTTCTAGAATTTCAGCAAGAGCACGGAAGAGAACCCTAATCACTTGTCATGCCCTAATCTCTATAAGTAACTATAGCACTTGTTTGCACCCTTATATTATTGAATTGACATGAGTTGATGTCGTTCCTAGGTTTAAACGTTCTTTTTATGCCGTTACCTGTAAACCTTATACAAAAGAATAAACAAAAGTATTTCACTGATTTAATTGTCATAAGTAGTAGTCTTAGATTCCATACATAGTCTATAAATGAGAATTAATTAATTGTTTGGAAATGAGCTGTTTTTTACGTTGAGGTACAGATATGATTTGTGAAATTATGGAATATGAGACCAGTTATTTTTAAAACTCTATTCAATAGCTTATATTACTAAAATTTCCAGTTAGGTCATGTATCATAACCTTAAATTACTGACGAATTTTTTTTTTAACTTGAGGTTATACTGACATTAATTACCTTTGCCATCGTAAACATTCATAATTTGTTTTCTAATTTTTGAACAGATAAACGTGATTATCTCTATCACCCGAAACGAGATATTTTTCATTTTTGGTGGTTATGTTACAAAGTTTTGAAGAAGATTCGAAAAAATGTGAGAAACAGCGATCCCATAGAGTTATGAGAAACTATATATATACACACATATGTATACTCTATATGCTTTGAAATGCACAGCTATTCATAGTAACAACCTCAAAGTACTAAAAAGTTTATTTAAGTTAAATTTATATTAACATTAATTACAGACACCATCTTTATCGTTTGCAATTTTTTAAAATATTTTTTAACAGAAAAAAACAGTTATATTATGGATGTAGAATTGTTTTTTAACCGTATAGGTTATGTTACTGACTTCAGAACAAAATTTCGCAAAATAAGGCAAAAAGCAATCCTCTTAAAGTTACATAAATTTATACTTATTTTTCTCATATTTTTAGAACTCTGTTTGTGAATTTATATTGCCGAAATTTACAGTTATTTCAGGTAACATGACCTGAAAATATTTAAAAAATTATTTTTTACTCTAATTAATTTTGAAATTAATTAATAATTACAAATAACATTATTTCTATTTTTTATTGTTTAGAAAAATTTAAATTGGAAGAAATTGTCATATTATTAGTCCAGAAAATCATTTTTTAACTTTGGAGGTTAGATTACAAATTCTATGGCTTAAAAATCGATAATCAGGCAAAGATCGATTGTTGCAAATCATCTAAGGGTTATAGAAAAAAAAAAAAATTGGAAATTGGTCCACAATTGTGGACTGTAGGTGATTTTTAAGATTTTTTTTCCTCGGAGTACCAATGTGCGCCGACACCGCAGTTGAAAAATTTTCATTTTGGTCCCCATAATGGGAAAGCCAGAACGCGCCATAAGAAGCTTCGCTTTAATAATATGTGATGATTTATATGGTTTTGTCAAAAAAAATTTCGTATCTGCTACCTTGCACAAACATATTTATGTCTCAATGTATATTTATGCAACCTTCTTGGGCTTTGTATACGCACTCCTTATACATATATCTTTGTCCGTCCTATTTTTTTTTTTTATTGTTGATCTTATGATAATGCATCTTTGAACGTATTTTGTTAAAATTTCCTTATCTCTTAGTCTTTATTTCACTATTCCTGTGCTCTTACTTCTAAAGCAAGTCTTTCGTTCGTACGGACAGTGTGATTAAAACATGTACAAATATTGTTATATCTCTAGATTTATAAATTGTTACACTGATGAGGTTAGTATGGGTCTAGCGTTATTTTTCTGATGATAACAACTTAAATAATTTTTGCTGACAAAATTAAAAAAAAACGATCATTACATACAAATTTCTCAGGTGATTTCTCAGGTGATTTCTCAGGTGCGGTTTTGAGATGAGAAATCACCTGAGAATTTACCTGAGAAATAACCTCAGAAATCTCCTGAGATTACGAGGTAGGGTAAGTACATCCAAATGCCTGCACTTTTCTTGGGTAAAGAATTTATTAAATCCCAAGCAGACGAACCCTTAAGTCCTAACATGCTCGACTGCCTACGTTTTCGTAAATTTATTTTTTACTTTAATAGTAAAAACCAGATTTCCAGTACCCAGTATGATCATCTGCTTTCCGTTCTCCAATTAAAAAAATTTTGTTGATCCCAAACAATCATTCCTCAGTTATCCAATACGCTTAACTGTCTGAATTCGTGTCGTTTAGAATATGTATCTAAATAACAACCAGCTAATCCCCAGTAACCAAGTAAGATTGACTGCCGGCATTCTTGTAAGTAAAAAATTAAATAAATACCACGCAGTCAATCGTTAGTTACACAATACGCTAACCTGCATCCATTTTTTTAATTTAATTTATTCTAATAATTTATCAAATTTCAGACAGTCAAACACTAGTAATTCAATACGCTTGAGGTCCTGCGTTTTTGTAAATTTATTAGTTCATTTTAATAAGAAACAGCTAGCGCAGAGAAACCTAGTATATTTGACTTTCATTGTTTTCTGTAAGAAATCTATTAAATTCTATCCCGTCCAACGTCAGTAATCCGTTACGCTCGATTGCCTGTGTTTTTTGTTGATTAATTTATCTATTCAAATAATAACCAGCTGATCTTTTTTAACCAAGGCTAACTGACTCCCAGCACCTTCGGTATGAAATAAATTTATTAGATCGCGTGCCGTTAGTCCGCAGTTACCCAATTCGCTGGTTGCATGATGGTGGGGGGGAGGGCTGGCGCCACTTTAACTTTTAACACGTAGGCTTATGGAAATTCCTTCGTATCAGCCAACGGTGGCCGCATACACTACTTTTTTTCTCATAAGATTTAACATGGGAAATGAGGGCAGCACCTGTTCTGCAGCCAGCGAATACGCTTAACTGCATGTATTTGTGTCATTGTATTTATTATCTCAAGTAACAAAATGTCAATCTTCAGTAACCCGTTACTTTCGACTGCCTGCATTTTCTTTTGTAAAAAATTCATCAAATTTTTTGCAGTCAAACACCCGCAACATAATACGCTTCACTTTCTACATTTTTGTTAATTTGTTGATTTATTTCAATAGCAAACAGCTTAACCCTATAGTTATCCAGTACAATCATCTGCTTAAACCTTTCCTATGAAGCATATGCATTATATCCCAAACAGTTGATTCCCAGTTATCCAGTACGCCCGACTGTCCACATTTTTTTTTAATTGGATTATTTAGATAACAACCAGCTTATCATTAGTAACTAAGTACAAACCAAATCATGCTTTCTTGTCGCGTAAAAAATTCATTAAATCTTAGGCACTCTAACCCTTAAGGTCTAATATGCTCAAGGGCCTGATTTTTTTTTAAATAATTTTTTTGTGTTAATAGTAAACACGAGATCTCCAGGAATTCCAAAAATTCTAACACCAGTCACCCAATACGCTTTACTTTCTGCGTTTTTGTTGATTTAATGATTAATTTTTAATAACAAACAAATAACGCTCAGTATATTTGACTGCCTGCATTGTCTTATGTTGAAAATTTATCAAACTCCTTTCATTTCAATGTCAGTGATCAGATACGCTTGACCGCTTCTTTTTTATGTTAACTAATTTATTTATTTAGATACCAACAAGCTGATATCTTGTAACCAAGCAGTCGATTCTGAGTTACCGAATATGCCCAACTAAATGCATTTTTGTTAATTAATCAATTTATCAAAATTACACAAAATTTATCTCTAGTAACCTTGTACGATCGACTGCCTGGACTTTCCTATGTCTTAAATGTAATGAATTACAAACAGTCAAACACCAGTAACTAAATAGCTTTACTATCTGCAATCTTGCTAATTTAATGATTGATTTAAATAATAAACAACTGATCTCCAGTTACCCAGCACAATTGACTGCCTACTTTATTCATATGTAAAAATTAATTAAATTAGGAGCAGTCAATTTTTAGTGACTCACTACGCTCTACTGTCTGAAATTTTTCTAATTTAATAATTTATTCTAATGACGAGCAGTCGATTCCTATGAACCCAGTACGATCGCCAGCCTGTATTTTCTGCTGCAGAAAATTTATCGAATCCTAAGCACCCGTCTCACAGTTATCACATACGACCGACTTTATGCGTTTTTGTGAATAAATTTATTTATTTAAATAAAAAATGTTGATCTCCCGTAACTCTAACCGATCGACTGCCTGCTCTATGTTGTATAAAAAGTGTGAAAACATAATAAATTGAATTCCCTTATACTAAATACGTATAAGTGTCTGCATATTTTTTGATTAATTTCTTTATTTTAATCAAAAATGGCTGATTCTCGGATACCAAGTACAATCGACTTCGAGCCATTGTTTTATACAAAAATGTATTCGATTCCGAGATGTTGATCCATAATTACCCACTACGCTCAACCGTCTGCATTTTTTTTTTTTTTTTTTTGAATATAAAACACAATATTCCAATATTTATATTCTTATATCTAAATAATAAGAACAAGAATTTTTTTTATACACATGTGAGTGATTCTAACAAATTTTTAACTTTTTGATGTTCGATTGAAAAAAAAACCAATGCTTTCTAATTAGAAATAAATTTCTTATTCCTATGCTCTGCCAAAATTAGGTAAAAATCCGTTTTACTGATATTTAAAGATACCGCCTTTTTATTAGTAACTAACTATTTACAACAATGCAAGAACCTCCCATTTTTGTTATTTAATTATTATTACCGTATTCTTTAGCTTATTTTAAGTATAAAATGTTATTATACTTTTCCGTAAGATGCTTTATTCTCACGTAACTAATTATAGAATTTACTAAAAAACTCTATTTAAAATTCATGTAACTCGTTATAGTCTGACTCTCAATCTTTTATGGACTGAAACTTTGAAACAAACGCACAAATAAAAAAATAAAAGTATGATTAAAAGGATTTGATTGAAGCAATGATTTAAGCTTGAAGAAAGCTTTCTATCCTGCTACCCTCCGGAGCTTCGGACATTTTAATTATTGCTAAAAATGATAAGATCTGTAAATTTTTTAGGGATTTTGAACGTCACATAATTTTCGTTCAACGCAATTTCTAGATGAAGAGTTTTGATATTATTTTTCTAAGACTGCAAGGAGTTGTATACACCAAATAAAAGTTACTTTGCATGTAAATTATGAATGTACCTTTCAATGTAAACGATTTTTAGTGTTAGTTACGCGCCATCGAACAATGTTAATGGTCGTATATATTCAAAACATTGGGTAGTATGCTTACAAACAAATATATTATCTCATTTTTTAACTCTTAAATCATTTATTGCTTTAAAAAATTAAAAAAATTTGATTGCTTGTTTTTATACTGTAAATAACGTTAATAAGTAAATTCTTGAAAAAATCAATAACCATCAGAAATACGGTTATAACTTATTTCTGGTAACACGCACACTTAGAGGTAAACATTTTACAAAATTTAATATTTAAAATACAAATCTCTTTGATTTTCATAACATTCAAGTGTAAGTTTATTTTTTATTGAAGCTGCAAAAAATTGAACAGTTCCTGGTAACACTTGAAAAGTCACTGAATCGGTGAACTTTCGAGCCTAATACTAATAAGCCTTAAACAACTTTTGCTTAAAAGGTTGTGTTAGTCATTTGGAACACAAAACTCTAAATTTCTATACGTATAAAAGTTTATTTTATTCATGAATATTGTATAAATTTATCAGTAACACTAATTTCCAATGTTCGGTGGTATTAATCATATGCGTACAAACATAGATAACCAGAGAGATCTTATAAAAATTTGCCTGAAATTCAAACAAATATATTCAATACATGAAATAAGTTTACTGATTTATCAAATAATTTTTACTCATTTATTACTGATATTGATTTCATTTGATATTTGTGGTTGATATTGATACATGCGCAATCATTATTTTTACAGATACAGTTATTAGCCTTTTTTTGGATATTATGGGACATTTTAGAATCGATTATGGATATAAGTTTATCATCAGATGTCATTGTAAAATTCTTACATACTATGTATGTTTTTACTTTTTTTTTACATTAATTTTTCATATCTAATATTGATTTTTATATACTTTTACATTTTCTCTTCTTGTTTTATAACTATTCAGAGTGTATATCTCCTTAAATCAATATTCATTTTATTCTTAATAGAATATAATAATTGATTAATCATTCTTCATCATGTAAGAATTTCTCTTTTTGTTGACAAAATAATATATTTTATAACGCATAACATATCATTTACCTTTAGATGGTAATTCTTTAAGTCATTATTTACCTACATAAATAAGTTATACATTTACATAAATCATCTTCTCTTGCATATCTATCCATCATCTTTTAATCCTGTATACCTGGCTGATACTATTATTTAATTCACTTTTTTTCTTCCGCCTTACTTATTTATCAATATGTCCTTCATGATTAATTTTTCTGTCATTGCAGAGACTACAGTATATTACTTAGAAACTTTTAGACTAACTTATATGTTTTTCTTTTCGCCATATTTTTTTCTTTTTTTTAATATTTTTTTTTTTCTGATCAAGGGATGATAGTGTTGTAAGTTACTATATAGTTTTTCTGTATTTCCTGATTGACAAAAGTTTTCCTTTCTTTGGAAAATTATCTTTAATTTTTTAAATTTTATTTTCCTTTGTTGCTCTTTTTATTAGTCCTATTGTTTTCACATCCTATACTTTTTAATATACTGTTGTCTTTTTTTTGCCTAATTTGTATGATTTATTGATTTGGCCTCTGATAATTCTCCTATTAAGCATATATAAGGCTTTTTTGCTCTTGTCCATTTTTATTATTAGCAAAAAGTAATTTTCTTCTTCTATCTTTTTCCTTTTTGTAAAATAACCCTACCCGTCTCTACATCCCACATATACTCTGAGGTTGTCGCATTTAAACTAAACATTTTATTTGTAAATCTAAATCCAATTTTTTTTCCTTTTTTTTCCATTTCCAAATCCATGTTTACCCAGCTCGCCTTTAATCTTCATATTTGTCCTTGTGTCTTTGCATGTAAACCAGTCTTGATATTTTAAATCTACCTTGTATTTTTTCTACATATTTTTTCCCCTTTCATACATAAGTCTCCGCTACGTATCTGAAAAAGAACTTTATCATTTAATCCATGAATAATAATCTACAATTCAAACATTCTTCTTTATCTCTTTTGCTCAAGCCAAAAACTGCTTTGACTGTCCCTTGCTCCCTACCTGCCATTTTTTCTCCGTGCCATAAAATAATTTTGTTGAGAACCACACTTCTAGGTCCATGTCCTAGTTTTAAACTTCCAATGAATCCAATTTTAATGTAAACAGATCTGCTTCCATCCCTTCTTTATTCCCAAAAATTAGCATCATCTTTTTTTTTTGTTTACTTCCAGTATATTTTTTTGTACTTTAATTATCAGTCTTTCTGCTTATGTTTTCTGTCATTAATATGCTGGGCGCCTTAACCAACGTCATAAGATAATTTAGGACAGTAAATTCTAAGTTTGCCTACTGTTAGAACTTCTGTATTATATAGGATCCGCTTATCGTCTATTTTCTACATAAATAAACTTAAAAGTAAAAGACTGCATGGGCATCCTTGCCTTTTGTCTTTCATAGTTTTAAATAAATTTTTTTATCAATGGCCGCAATTAACTGTTCATTTGAACATTCTTCGATTATTTGTAACATTTTTGTCATTCTTATGCCTATTTATCAATTTTTAATCATGTACCTATATTTATCTTACCATTTTTAATTACTTTCATACCTGTATAATAACATTACGTAACCTGTCCTATTTTTTTAGCATATTCATTCCTTATGTATATTTTCCCACCAGCGCGTTCTGCTCGCCAAACTCCTAATTTGTTATGGTTATGAAATTAATCATAATAATTATTATGTGACTACATAATATTTCCTGTAAGATTAGCAAACTTTCTTTTATTTATCAATATGTTCAAAAAATCTTTATTTTTTAATTAAAAAAATTATGATTAAAATTTTTTTTTTACTTATCAATATTAAATTTTTTTTTTATTTATTAATATTATCCTAAAAATATTTCTTATAAAAAAACTATTGAATCGAGAAATAATATAACATTAAAAAAAAATATGGCTTGGGCTAGTACTTCAGACACATACACAGACGTGATCTTTTGTGATTTTAGATAACACATAATCAAATTTAACTTGACGTATACATATTACCGAGTGCAATAATATACAACAAATACACTACTATTTTTTTACGTAAACTCACTCGCTCTTTTACAAAAAAAAAAAATAATAATAATTTTAAGTACTTATAGAAAACTATAAAAGCTGTAACAAACTTAAAAATAATCAAACTTTCGAAAAAATTTTATAACATCTATATCGGATCAATATAAGATTATCTCCATACTTATAGCAGTGTATTATTTTCGTCCATTTAATTCAAAAATGCTTATTACATTTTTTGCGCACTATATACATATTTCATACAATTGCCACCATTCTATTTGAAAAGCTTTTATGATGTCGATTGATTGTATGATTTCTTTGCAGCTAAAGCGACTCCTTACTCTTTAGAATACTTTAATTGCGTAAATTCTAGTATTTTGTTATTTTGAACAAAATTTTCCTACTCGATGTATTGTTGAAATTTCTAATAGAAATTTAAAAATTTTATTACAGACTTAGAATTAGTTATTTTATAGTTATCTTTTATTTTTATAAAGGTATTTTTCTTAATTTCTTGAATACTTATACTTTATGTCATTCTTTTTTATGAAATAATATAATAACGATATTAACTGCCATTTATTAAACACTTGACAAACTTTTTTTTTCATGTACTACTATTAAAAAGACAAATATTTTTTAATAAATGTAAGGAAGTATACTACCTTCGTATGGTTTGTATTTCCCCGCCCTTCTACAAGTGTCGGAAACATAAATATCTCTTTGTACAATATGATACTTGAACGGCATAACGCGACTATGCAGAGGCAATCTAACTAGGCACAGTGCAGGATCAATTATTGTAGGGTAAACCATATAACTGTAAAAAAGAGAACGGCAAATAATTAACCTTCAATGTCGCTTCTTTGTTTTACAGGTAGAACGTGTGATAATTGTAAATATTGTAAATAAGAAAGTATCTCTAATAATTATTACAATCTTAGTTTTACAGAGAAACCTTGATGTTTTTATTTACCACGATTTCCTTTTAAATTTCAACTTAGTACATTACAAAACGATATTCTAGTTACAAAAGAAGAATTAACTGGTGGTCACGATGGAAAAGTTGGAATTTACTTGTACTCTAAAAGCAAGTTGAGATGGAAAATCTAATGTCATGTGTATAACCTCAATAGAAATGCCAGACAATTAGATTATTAGTGTTTCGATACAATTTAAACCAGCAAGCTTACTCAAAGAACTGATTACTAGACCAGTATTTAACCAGATAAAAATTTCATTCACCAAAAGGCATCAAACGAGGAGTGTTTGGATAACATTATCAGAGAAACTAGAAGATATGTACGTAGCCGAAGGTGGAAATATACAGCTTAATGATACGTATTTGATAGATATTACGAATGAAATTAAACAAACAGCTAAACCGAGCATAGAGTAAAGCCCTTTAGTTAAGATTTCCGAAAAACTAGTAGAAACTCAACGAAATAATCGCAAAAGTACGGCACAAATAGCAGATCAGTTTACAATAGAAAAATTTACAAATAGAAATATTACGACGCTTGGCTAGAAGACTATGATAGCTTAAGTTGATACACGAAGAAAATTACTCTACACAATATTATAAGAAGACTATTACACCTCTGTTCGTTGCAGCGAAGACTATGATAGCGTCTTGTGATGCGCCGAAGAAAATCACAGCTATCTGTGGTGCAACGAAGACTATGACAGCGTCCTATGATACGCCGAAGAAAATAACAGCCATGTGTGGTGCAACGAAGACTATGAAAGCGGCCTGCGATGCGACGAATAAGATCACTGCTGCGTGTAGTGCGACGAAGACTATGACAGCAGCCTGCGATGCGACGAAAATTATTACAGCCGCCTGAGGTGCAACGAAGAATATGATAGCGTCCTGTGATGCGCCGAAAACTATTACAGTTGCCTCAGGTGCAACGAAGACTATGACAGCGTTCTGGGATGCACCGAAAACTATTACAGTTTCCTCAGGTACACCGAAGACTATGACAGCTTTTTTCGTTTGTACGAAGAACATAACAGCTGCCTGTAATGCAGCGAGGACTATGATAGCTTTCTGTGATGCTACGAAAACTATTACAGCCCGCTTTAATTAAGCGTTACACAATCACAATTGAGGTTAATTATTTTTTACCAGACATCATTTACGAATATTTAACATAAGCATATAAACAAGAAACGCTTAGTAGATACCACTTTAAACGAGCTCTTGCAGCGGCTAATGGACGTAAGCCACTCTCAACCTTTAAATCCTGATATGACCGGTGGCTCAATGAGAAGGACCTTCGCTTTCTGACTGGGTGATGCTAGCGCGATTCCCCGTAAGCTCATCTATTTTTTTACGCAAAAAAACTGGTAACACCAAGCGCCTTCGATGTCTATCCTCGGATAACCCTGGTTGCATAAACATTGATAATAACCTTTCGCTCCGGGTAAATATCCGCCTAAGACCCTGGGTACTCTACTTGCGCATAACCGTTCGTTTAAAATAGCTTTCTAATACAATATTATTGCTTATTTGTTTGGAAAAATTTACGAGGTGCAAAACACTATTTTTGTTAAAACTAAGCTCTCTTGCGGAGGTAGATGTACGTAGACTACTATTAAATGCGATAGTACCATGATACAGTTCTTGTTTTTGATGTACGTAATGTAACGTGGATTCTGATAACAATGTTTTTTTGTCGCCATCATGAAACTAATTACACGAATTAACGGTTTCGAAATTGATAATAGTAGTTTTCGTAACAAGTGCGTAAAGTATGATCTTCATCACGAGTGCAGATTGCCGTGTACGAGTCGTTGGCAGAGATGGTGACAAGTGCCACTTTATCGCACGAGCGCGTGAAACACACGAGTGATAAACGCAGCGCACAAGTCGCCAGGGGAGCCCATGACGAGTGCACGGCGATTACACGAGTGTATGAAATCGTATACGCACGAGTTGCGAACTTTTTTTTGCAATGAGTGCTTAAAATTTATGTACGCATGTATATGAGGTAGATTTGTTTACAATGTCAATTAGGTTGACCAGATTAAGCCCGCTTACACTGTGAATTGATACCTGCGTATTATCAATTGACTGTAATCTGTATATATTCCTCGATATGGTGGACCTGATTAACGTTGTAATCAAACCTAATATTATTGCAAGAAAAGTTGTATGGAGTCCAGGGTCGGTACCCCTGGTGGGAATGCAGGGGGTAAAGCCCTCTCCGCTGCCAAACAATGAAGAGATCGATTATTAAAATATTAAAATCCTATCTTTAGAATTGGATAACTGTTTCAAGGAAAGGAGACCAAATTTACCAATCATATGTGATATTTAAAATTATATTTATAATCTCTTGTGTTTATTCAATTTGTAATAGAAAACCGGTATCGGTTATTCAAGATGGCCACTAATCTGATTTTTTTGTTTATAATAAAAGGGAACTATGGGTGAGTATATGAGCACAATATATGAGTGCAGGATAGATACCAGTATCATGCTTTCTCTCTCGTACGCTGTACATGAACATATGACGGAATATCGTTACCTCGGTAACTGTCGGAGCTATAAACAGAACAACATTAATAAAGAGTGTCAAGTCTTGGCAAATATTTAATATATTGTTGAAATTCATATTTTTCGGCAGAAATCGTTCAAATACCTTTTTATAACAAATATACTTAAGGTATCTTACAGCACTGCTAGCAGTGTGCAAAAAACATTTTCCGCACTGCCAGTAGTGTGCAAAAAATCTTGTACGCACTGCTAGCAGAATGGCATAAACCATTAATTGCTGTACTGACATGGTACTGCAGAATATTACAAGGAACAATAGTAGTTTTCGTACGAGTTTGGAAAGGCTTTTCTTTACGAACCGAGACGCTCGCGACTCGAGCCACAGGCAAGGAACGTATCGAGGTTTATAAAGAAGTTTTTACGAACGAGTAACAAATACTATTTTTCCTACAGAGGGTGCACCATCGTCCTGAAAATGCCTGAAGTAGGAAAAATGAAAAATGATTATCGATTTAATCATTTATTCAATATAATAATTTTTGTTCAATAATAATATTTGCTTTTTGTTAGCATCGATGTCGTACAATACTTACAGATATAACACTGACATAATATTTTTATGAGAAGCATAAATCTTATAAATTATTTTTTTATAATATTCAACAATGAGTATAAGAAGTTTGTATTTGCTGTGTAAAAAACTTGACCCAATTATTATTCTCGTAATAAATGATTTTCGGCAAGCTCACTCGAGTATTTTGTCAAACGCCGCTCTAGATTTCAGTGGAATTAGACCATGGGTCAGCACTGTTCTCAAATCTTTTTTTTTTTCATTTCTGACAGAGGTAATTTCTCCTCGTAAGCTGCATGTACTGGGAAATCAATTAAATCCTTCAGTTCACTGTTCTTTAACAAATCCAAAGCCTTAGCTTTCCCATAGTAGTCGTATTTAGCTTGTATCCGTTTTCCGGGTTCGATGATGATTTCTCTCAGTGCTGATAGTTTAGCATTTTTCCGGTTAAATGGGTCTGACAGAGGCTCAAAATTTTTGATATTCTCTTGTTTGATCTCTTCTACTGTGTACGGCTTCTTATCTTTGGCCTCTCTGATTTTGTCAACTCACTCCGTTTGAGTATATATAGATGTTTGCTTCGCATCATTCTTAATTATTGCGTAAATTAAATGAACCTCAGACTGGGTGTGCCCAACTTCCATGAACCTGTTCGGGAGAAATGAGAAACGTGTTATAACATGAGGATAAATTCAAGAAATTTTATTTATTGCACCCAAATTCATCCGTTAACTTATTAAAGATGGTTTATTTATGCATTACATTTAGAAAAAAGGGAAAAAAGCTGTAAATGGAATCCATGACACTATACCCAAGAATTTTTTTTTTTACATTATATCAATAATATTGTAGCTTAAAGGTGTACCACAAAAATTATAAAACAGGTCATTTATTTTATTTTTTTTGAAATTTTACTAGTATCTACCTGTCTTTCTACAGTTTTACATTATCCGAATCTATTTTTAGTAATAATAAAGAAGTACAATGCCTTACGGCTGCATTACTCGAATGTAGACAGTTGAAAGCCCAATTATGAACCATCAGTTGTAAATGCCATGGAATTTGTTCTCTTCAATAAGTGATAATAATATCTATGGCTTCCCGGTAAAAGGAGATAAGTCCACTCTCAGTGATTTTGAGTAAATCGCATTTCAATATTTGATCGAATCAGTAAGATAAGCTGACAATTAAAGTAAAGTAAAAGTAACATGTTTGTACCATTTTCCGCAAATGAAAATTTTTCGCGACCTTTAAAAGCCGGAAAATGCTTTAGTTATGCCCTTATACCAGGAACTTGGACTTTACCACTTTTGCCTGGAACTTTTAACATTTTTGATCCGCACCTTTTGGACGAAGTGCTTATTCCTCTAGAGGTCTTGTATAATGAGGAAAGACTTTTAAAGAAGCTACTTGGATCTCAGGACTGTTTATTTATTTATTTTTTTTCTATAATTATTAGCTTTGTTGACTGTACAAACAAACATTTCTAATTTTTATACTGTTTCGCTTATAACTTTGCTTAGAAAGGTTGTAGAGAGGCGCTCAAAAAAAGGAAATGAAGTGCTCGAAAAGGCTACAATTCTGTTCTATTAAGCGACTCTCTACGAGCATTTTAAACAAAGTTACGGGACAAATAAATAACTTTTTGACGAACTTTATTCTAATTTTTTTTTCCATTTCGTCAATAACTTTACTTAAGAAGGTCGTGGAGAGTCACTGAAAGATAGGAAATAAATGTCGCAAAAAAAGCTATAACACATTTTTTATTTATTCAAAAACATGGTCAAGGTGAAAAGTTATAGCTGAAAGAAACTCGGAAAATACAAAATCCAATGAAATTTATGTTTCTCTAACTACTCAACAAACTTTAAATGATCATAACTTTTAATCCTTACCATCTTTTTGGGCAGATAAAAAAAGATTGTAGCTCTTTTTAAGCACTTTTTCCCTTTTTTAAGCGACTCTCTACAACCTTTTTAAGCAAAGTTATAAGCAAAGCAGTGTAAAAAATTGAAAAATTCCAGTTCACGACTCGAAATTGATATGAATAATCACTGGGGTGCTATCAAACGTAAGTAAAAATGAATAGGTATGTGTTTATACGTCCATTCTTTAACTTTGGTTCGTTTATGTACCTTAGAGGCATCGTTAGATTGAGGAAAATTCTTAACACAGTGGACTTGTTACCCTTTTACTGGAAACAACTTTTTTACCCGATTGGATATATCCCCTTTTGCAATCTGTGATATCTTGCAAAGTAGGTCGAATTAGCTTATGGAACTTTTTGTACATGTAAAAGACTGCCTTAAGATGCAGAATCTACTGCTAACTCAATTAATTCGAAAAATGGACTTATTTCCTTTTACCAGGCAGATATTTCATTAGTAAATATTTGATCTTACCGATAGACAATTTTTATCTTTAGTTTATTCGACGCTTTTACATAGATAAAAAACATGTTTTTATTTCGTTTTTGACCCTAACAGTTATCAGAGTAAAAGTGAAACTCCTTTACAACGGAAACAACTTTCATTTTGATGAAATCGTAAACAAAGGCAGAAATTTCGTTCGATCCCCGTTTTCCTAATGATTCGTTCCATATCATATAGTATCCTTGACCTGGACCATCAACGTATATGGTGAAATTCCAGATGCAAAATTTGAATAAGTAATATTATATGGAAACTGTACATTTTGGCGTCATGAGAATTTTTTGCATATCATAATTAGCAACACACATGCTGCAATCGGTTCGTGCTCCCTTTTTGTCTGCTGCCATCATACTTCGGATGTGAGATTTCGTTTATAGGTGCAGCTCGAAAGATTTTTAATTCCTTCTTTTCTCATCAGCTGACATCTTCCGATGAGCGTCACACGTTTCATACCTGTATCAAATGATATACGATTATTATTATAAATCTCCATGACAAATTAAAGAAATTTCTAATTCATTGTCTAAAAATAGTCAAGAAACAGTCAACTCTGCAACTATGGTTAAGTGAATTCCTCGTTTTGCCAATAGTGTTAACGACATATCAATTTTTTTTTTCTACAGTAAAAAGGAGAAAAATCTTCTAAAGAAATGTTTGCGTAGATGATGCTGCCGCAGCTGCCACATAGGTAGTGTTAGATTCACCCTGGCATATAGTGCAATCATACTACGTCATGCGAGTCATAAGGCATCTCACGACTAAAACTATCCACCCTGTGAGTGTTAGCCGCGTCAGCTATAGCTCATTTAGGATTTAAAACAGAAATAAATACGTCAAAGCAAAGAAATGGTAAAAAGATGGAAAATTAGCAGCGAAGTTACATGACTAGCCCGGAAAAACTGGAGGTATCTGGCAGTTCATGTATACACACCAAGGTAAAGCTCGGAGTATTGAGGTGTCGAATAGACCTTTGATCGAAGTAATGGAGAGAGTGAATTACATCGCATAAACTCTCGACTTAGCCACGCTGACAGAAGTAGGACTAACAGCAGCTTTGCTAGATGAACTAGCCCTGGCACCCTCCTCCCCCCCCCCCCCCCCCCCCCCCCCCCCCCCCCCCCCCCCCCCCCCCACCCCCCCCCCCCCCCCCCACCACCCCCGCCCCCGCGCCGGCAGCGACACTGAAGCTGGACAAATGTACCGACGCGACGCACAATGGCAAAAACAAACTATTTCGGTCGAAAAATCTTCCTGCTCTTTTTTTCTAAACTAATTTCAACCGTTTTTTTTTATTATTGAAGGGGAAGGGATAGGCTTTAACGGGCAACTTCTACTTTTTCAAAAATCTGCAATATTACTTACAAGAAAAGTAATATAAAAGGTAGGACAATACGAAATAATTGCTTTATAAAAGCCAAAATCTTTGCTATTTATAACCTTATAGGCTTCTTACTCAGATATCAATGTGTCATACTGATACAAATTGGTCCAACATAACCTCAAAAAATTCAATATTTAGCCCAAATCTTTATATCCTAGTCAAATTGTAACGAATGTTCATGAGATTTGTGGGATTTGGTATGTTAATTGATTAAACTACTGTGAAAATGTTTCGGCATTACATAGTATGATACATACGTACCCTCAACATACTCTTAAAATTTTTTACTTATTAGCGTTTTTGTAGGTGCTCCCAATTTTAGGTCGGAGCACCGATCAGGTTGACACATTTACACCCATATATAAATATTTCTAACTTCGAATGTCAATAAAATCGTAACATTTATCAATGTTACATTATTCGTTGCATGTATAGCTTCTTTACAGAATATTCAGAAAATTGAATGTCAATCTTAAGGTTATGCATGATACTGTATACTGCCAAACAATTTTTAAACTAGTTACTGGGTTACTAAGTATTGTAACCCAGTAACTATTAAACATCCAGTAATCAATTAAATTGCTTTATCGCATAAATCATATCAAGGTCCGTGCCGAATTTACTAAGATATCAAGATTTTGGCTAAATATAAAGTTTTTAACATTTTGTTGGTCTTACTTGAATCTGTAAGACTTATTTATGACGGAGTAACAAGCTAATAAGGTTATATGCAACGAAGATATCATTTCTCATTTAAAAGTGATTGATAATTATTAATCTACGGCTTATATTATTTCACGTTACCATACGTTGCAGTCTTTTAGAAAAGTAGAAGTTGCCCGTTACAGCTTAACCTTCCCCCTTAATTTGAAAAAAAATTGGTTATAATCAGTTAAGAACTCAGGAGCAGACAGATTTTTTAACGAAAAAAGTGTTTCCTACCCCACTGTTCGATACCCCCCCCCCCTCCCCATTTCACTACAGGTCCAGACATTATTGGAGAGAACTAAGGTCCACCCAAATAATATCGGTTTTAATGGGTTTTTAGCGACACGGGTATTTTTTCCCACGAGACGGTTCGAGAGATTAAATTCCCGAAATTTTTGGCATGAATCGAATCAGTCACGTCTCCAGTATCACAGGCTATGAAGTTAGGATGCCAACAACTAAGCCATCGACAACTCGATGACATATCATACAGGATGAATTGAGCAGATGTGCTCACGCTAATTTGCAAATAAATATATATGTATTATTTCGCATGTTACATTAAGATATAGAGAAAAAAATACTATTAGAATATTCGTAAAAAAGCCGAATAAACTCACAGATCTTTTTCGGCTTTAAAAATCCTAGGTTAAAGTCATATTTAAAGACTCTACGATACACAGCTTTGCTTGCCAACGGCTTTTCGTTATCGGCCACTCCATTAACTTCACCTTTATGATTATTCTCATCCTCCCCTTCCCTCTTATCTTCAACCTCATCCTTATCCTCATCGTCATCATCAACCTTACGGTCATTCTTATTCTCCTTCTCATTCTCATTTTTTTCAACTCGACTATCGATGCCGTACATAGGGTCACGACGGTGGACTCATTGACGTACATTCCGTACATTTTTTGGACAGAGAGTCCTTCCTTAAGGTATTGCCTTTGTGAATTTGCACGGCAGTAGTGAGATTCTACAACTTTAAACTTGTTAATGTGATTGCGGATCTCATCTAGTAACGTTTGAGGGTACTTGAACAGTCGATTGTCATGACAGCCCCGTCGATCTAGCTCTATAAATCCATTACAATCTGCATTCTTTTGTTTTGCCAATGCACTCGTCACCACTTAAATTGAAATGTCTAACAATATCGTAAAAAGTTGAGACGAAAGCCAAAAAATTAAAAAATTTAGAGGGAATATAATGTGCAATGATAGGCCGTACCTAAAGAGTTGAGAAACATTTTTCTGCATACAATCACTGGCCTTTCTTTGGTTGGCAATTTATAACTTAGAAACACTTTTACTTTTTGTTTGCAAATATAAACTAACTCACGCTGATCTTCATATAACGTATTCTCTTTCGAATGTTGATGTCTGAACGTGTTTATCAACAATTTTTTCCACCGGCGCTAGATGTTTCTAACGACAAGCTAGATTTCTCAGCGTAGACTATAGGTGATGAAGTACGTACTACAGAGTAGCTTATACCTGAAAAATGAAAATGCTGTTCTGTACAAAACATGTCGTGTTTCAGTAAGTATTACAACAATATGTCTAATCTAGTAGAACATTAGGCTGCTGCGGGGGAAGATATGCCTCTGATTGCATACATTCAGAAACCTTTTCTATAGGTGCGTTAGTTCTTCTATACCATTCATCTTTATCCAAAATAATAAATAATAATTAAAGAAGAGCAATATTTTTTTTAATAGCACAAGAATTTATGGTATTCCCATGGAATTCTTTTTTCGATTGATAAAAAAAATTAAGTCTTAACGCTTGTCACCAGTTTACTCTACAAAATTTGAATTACTGTTGGGGTTTCTAAATTTTTTGAAATGAAATAGTTCAAGACCAAGTGAAAATAAAAAAAAATTTAGCTACTGTTCGAGCAAAATTTGAAAAATTTCTTTCACAAGGGTCTTTAAAAAGTACACGTGTAGGATACTCTCTAGGGTTGGCGAAGCGAGTACAATTAAGAAGTATAGCCAATTATAACCTTGCAACAGCAAAACAAATTACAATCAACGAATCCACCATTCGAATGGTTCGCAACATAAAAAAAAAAAGCGTACGACATAGCTGCATATCACAAATATGTAAGAACGGTTACGCCCGTACACCTTAGAAACATGAAGGTAAGTTTAGATTACAATACAGGGCTTGCACTGGCCATGTTATGTATGGTGTACTCGAGCCGATTACCAGACAGCCGGACGCTGTCAGCACTGGGCATTCCGCCGGGCATGACTTTGCTCGACAGGTAGAAGACTACGATACAATTTTTGCCTCGTAGTTCGAGGGCTTCTCCCGTGTGTAACAGAATTGCACCGGATAAACGAAGGTTTTCGTAATATATTTTTTCGCATAAAATCCGAATTTACTGGTTACAATTAGTTCAGACTTGTACAATTAGTTCAAACCCAATTGTTCCCAAAAATAGAAACATGTGCGAATATTATTTTCAAATGTTTTGATTCTGGTCAATTGATAAATAGTAAACAAAAAAGTTCACTTGCAATTTTGCAGTAAAATGCTTCTTAAAAAGTTATGTCTTCTCTTACTTCCAAAATCGAACATTACTTAATAACTCAGATTGTTAATAACTTCCTATGTACTTGGTACTCCTAGAAATTTAAAAAACCAGTTTATTCTTGAAAATCTACTTTGGTGATGAATCCTCTTCTATTTTAGAAAGAGTGACTTCTTCGGAACTTTTACTTGCTCGCATTATGATAACTTCTAATATTATTTAGAGTTAACACCAAAAATAAAACACCACTGTTTGTTTTCTTGAGCAAAACCTTCTGTATTAATTTAGTAGTCGACATTTCGTCTCATCATGGAGATCTTTTCAAGACTCTCCTTTTTTTTGCGCAAAAACCTCACGCACTATGGACCAATAGTCGTACTATTATAGAGAAACCACGATACAAACAAAAAGAGAGACTTTTCCAACAACAAACTGTGGATAAACCGTTCACACTGGCAGCTTTTTCTATTTTCACTGATCGATGATTAAAATAAAGATATGAGGCGCTGTTGTAGAATTAAAAATAGGCATCAGTACATCTATGTAGAGTCACGTGTAAGTGTTTGATTTGATGTAAGTGCCATCAAGTCCACGAAAAAAATGAAAGCTTCTTTCGTTGTATTCTTTTCCGTAGACTCTATATTATTCCGTTTAAACAGGCTCACAGCATTACAATTGGTTTAAAGTGCAATTGTTTGAGCAAATTTCAAAATTCAAATGACTACTTGAAAATGATTTTTCTTACCATGGGCGCAAAGTGCAACTACCGCTTTGCGCCCTAGGGTCGCTCTTTGGACCCTGAAAATCACTTTTCTGCCCTAGGGCTCAAAGTGATTTCGCGGGCCCAAAGTGTGTCTACGATTGCAAAGTAGCACGTTGCAACTTAAGTAATAAGTAGCAGATTTTGGACGAGATAAAAAAGGCTTTTGTTCATTGGCTGAGAGGTTTGCGGCACGAGCCGTAGGCGAGGTCCGTAACGAGGTCCGTAATATAGTAGTTTTCGTCACAAATGTGCATCTCTCCAGGGCGGTCCCTGGGCCCGAGGGCGCTTGCGTAGCAACACCCGAGGGGACGTTAAGACCCTTCTGGTCGGATGCACATGAGTGGCGAACGCTGTTTTTTCTACCGAGGGTGTACCAACGTTGCAAAAGTGCCCGAGGTAGGAAAAATAATATACGAGACCTGGGCATCAAAGTAAAACAATCGCATTCTTCGGGCGCTCAAGTTTTTACTTTCTGCCCTAGTGGCGTAATGTATGATTTTTTCTGATAACTCTGCTCAATTTAGAAATAAAAGACACCTAGTAATTTTTTTTAACAATGCTTTTAAAAAAAATTACGAACTTTACAAATTCTGAAGTAACGTATTTTTTACCTATTTATTATGTTAATACATAAAATCATACTTATTTTGTAAAACATGCTTAATAATAATTTCATTTATTTTCATACTTAAAGTCTTATTTATACTCCAAATTATTTCTGATACTGAATAATTTTAGATCACATTAGTTTGCAGATAGTAGCATATAAGGTCTGTTCAACAAGTATCGCGAATTTAGAATTTCCGCGGGCTACGTGTATTTAATTTCTAATTTTTTTGTAGCGTGATGTTAGTACTCATGTCCCTTACTTATGCTGACAAGGTCAGCCATTTTGAATGTTTAGTTAATTTTTAACAGCTGTTGTGCTTGGATGTGTTTTGACTAGTCTTCGATTTTAACCTATTCCAAAAAATGGATCAAAGAATCTGTATCAAACTTTGTGTGAAAAACAAAATAGAGTGCGCGGACGCATTCCGAATATTGACTGTGGCATATTGTGAAGCTACCTCGGATAAAAGCAAAGTTTATCGGTCGTACAAAATGTTTTCAGAGGGCCCAGAAGATGTGAAGGACGAACACCGTGCCGGACGCCCGATCACGTCAACAACAAACGAAAACATTAATAAAGTGAAGAAAATAGGATTGGCCAATCGATGAATCACAGTTAAAGAAGTTGCTGAGGATCAAAACATATCGATTGGCTAGTGCCATTCCATTCTAACCAATGATTTGGGCATGGGTCGGGTCACCGCAAAATACGTTCCAAAATTGCTCAATTTTGACCAAAAACAGCATCGCGTTAACATTGCTTAGAAGATGTTGAACTCGGTCCGTGACGATCCAAATGTGCTCCAGAGGGTTATAGCTGGTGACAAATCATAGGTTTATGGTTACGACGTGAAAACTAAAGATCAATCATTTCAATCTAAGCTGCCGCATGAACCAAGACCGAAAAAAGCGCCAAGTTCGGTCGAACCTGAAGGTTTTAATCACAGTTTTCTTCAATTGCAGGGGCGCGGTGCATCATGAGTTCTTGCCACAGGGTAGTACGGTCGATAAGGATCATTATCTTTAAGTTGTGCGCAATTTGCGTAAGGCAATCCGCCAAAAGCGCCCGGATTTGTGGATTAACCAAAACTGGCTTCTACACCATGGTAACGCTCCTGCACACACATCGTTGCATGTGCGCGAAAATTTAGCCAAAAAGAACACAGTAATGGTGCTGCAGCCACCATATTCCCCAGACCTGGCCTCCTGTGACCTTTCTCTGTTGCCAAAATTAAAGAGGCCCATGAAAGGACGACGCTACGCCACGATTGAGGAGATAAAGACGGCATCGAAGGAGGAGCTGAACAAGATCACAAAAAATGATATTTTTAAGTGCTTCAAGGATTGTAAAAAACGTTGGCATAAGTGTATTATATCCGAGGGGGATTACTTTGAAGGGGACAAGACAGTTATTCCTCAATAAATAAATATTTTTTAAAAAATTAAAAAATTTGCGATACTTTTTGAACAGACCACGAACGTACCAATATCCTACTTTGAACGAAAAAGAGCCACTTACTTCAACAATTAATATTGTCACTCAATGCAAATTTTTGAAACTAATAAGATTGATAAATAAGCAAGTCTTACTAAATAAGTAAATTTTTAAAAGTTTTTAAAACACCGACTAAATCGACAGTTATTAACACAATGAATAGGTGAAAAAACGGAACTTCAGGATAAGAAAAATTGTTCAGTTTGAACGTAATATTTTAACGCTGCATTTACTTTTCTATAAGTTCTTATAATACTGACGCTTGTCTTATCTTTCCAGCGTTCACCAATGTGCGAAATCAGAACAATGACTTTCATCTGTATTAATTTAATGTTTTTCTTTTCTTAACTGCCAGCTATTTCTCTCTCTCATTCTAAGGAAGAGACTCAAACTACTGGATTTAAATTCAAATGTTCTGCGCAACAGTCAGTCAGCTTACGGCCGCTGCTGAGAACGCTTCTCTCACAGCAAGCACTACCAATTTTTATGTTTCATCATTTGTTAGTAAGTTTGTGCATAGTTATATCTGCCTTATAATTTATTAACCCGCTGATCCCGTTCTTCACACGAGACATTTTTAACACCCAGCATCTTCCGGCGTAAACATTTGGTAGCAGAGCATGGTTCCGGGGACCATCAATCGTCGGTGTAAGATCAGGATCTACAAAGTGAGTGCTGACTCCAAGTTCGGCTGTGATCTGTTTGGTGCTGGGCGTGTTGTGTGTGTGTGCTTGTGAAAGGCTTCACAAGTGCGAGTGCAGTGCGGGCAAGCGCTCTTCGCCTCTGGATTTGCCAAGGCGGGCCGCTTTAGCACGCGCGCTTCACGGCAGTATTGAGTTTGCCATGTCATCGGATTTGAAACCACTTATTAAAAAACAAGGCGAGTTGTTCCAGCAGATCAAAAATGCATACGCAAATTTGGAAAAGCTCGGCTAGGATAAATTTACACACACTATAATAAAAGGGCGCTTGGAGCAGTTAAGAACGAGTTGGGATACCTTATAAAATAATCACGATAAAATTCTCGGGCTACAAGACGATGATGCCGAAGAAATTAGCTATATTGAAAGTGATAACTACGGCGCTACAGAGGAGGCCTATCTCGA
>JAPYYV010004330.1:0-16811 GCA_030522625.1 Copidosoma aretas
CCCCCCCTTCCCTCCGCCCCCCCCCCCCCCCCCCCCCCCCCCCCCCTCCCCCCCCTTCCCCCCCCCCCCCCCCCCCCCACAGGGACTTAGAATTTATTTTTGTAAGACCCCGAAGATGTCCGAAGGCACCCAAAGTACATTTTGCTGAAGACTGCCGAACACAGGCGAATTATTTCGATTATACACGAATCAGGAACAGTATTTTTATTTTTTTGTAAGATCCCGAAGATGTCTGAAGGCACCCGAAGGACATTTTTCCAAAGACCGCCAAAAACAGGCGTATTATTCTGATTATAGACGAATCCCATCACAATAGTGCTCTATCATCCTCTAATACATCCGAAAACAACCTTTTATTTTCTTTTCTTATTTTCTCGGTTAGTATTGGGTTTCTTGTTTGATACAGTTTCAACAATGTCCACCCTAACTAATTTATGTATCTTGTCATTGTATGTATTTTTTGTATTATATATTTACACTTACATAACGGTGTGTTTACAAATTTTATAAAATATTTTGTAAAATAGACAAATTTCCACAATTTCCATTAGGAAGGGATGGTTATTATGTACATTTTTGACAATTTGACGTAATGTAAAATGAAAAAAATATGTAGATGTATTTCCTGATTTCATACAAAGAATTAGTTATATAAATAATATATATTTGTAAAAAAAAACTTGATGACGATTTTTCCACTCAACCTAGCGGTAATCATTAAGGAGTGCATTTTTTAGAGTAGTTCCCTATTCCTCTTAGTAACATCAACACTATTATCATAAAAAGTAATTTTATACATATATTTCGTATACATAAAATTACCTTTTCAGTTTGTTTTGATATTAAGATAAATAGGCCACATCCACTTTTTTAAATTTTTTCTTAAATTTTGAAAACCTTATTTTAAAAAACCTTAGTGATGTAAAGAAAATTTTATTTAAATTATGTTCATTATTTACCATATATCATGTTGTAATTTCTTACAATGCTTTATTGCTATCATTAAAAACTTCTTCCCAAACTATGTTTTTAACAATGTTACTATGCCTAATTGTTATCTTCAAAAACTTCTTCCTAAACTATGTTTTCAACAATGTTAATCTCGCTTGAATTTAATTGTAAAAAATATTAGGATTCTTGCATCTAGGCAATGCTACATAGAATTGACCATGAGAAAAAAGAGGTTTATTAAAATAAAGACCGATTTTATCAAAACTTTGACCTTGAGATTTATTTATTGTCATTAAAAAAGCTAACACAATAGAAAATTGTTTTCTGTATAAAATAAAAGGTAAAGAAGAGTTATTTCCAGAAAATAATGTTATACGTAGTAGAAAAACTTTACTTCCAATTTTTTCCCCGGTTATAATTTCTGCTTTGATATTGAATTTATATAATTTCAATATTTTTAATCTTGTACCATTACAAAGTCCATCATTAATGCTTTAATTTAGCATTGACATTATTACTGCTCCGATTTTGAAATTTAGTTTATGTGGTGGAAGACCTCCTCGAATATTAATCAAAACTTCTGTTGGAAATTCAATGTAAATGTCATCATCCGATTTGTCAACTCCTTTGTAAGTAGCCTTATCTATACTGTAGTATGCTACAATATTTCCTTCCATATTATTTAAAACTTTATTATTTAGAAAATAAGTATATTCATTATAAGTTTTAATATGGCACTATTTAACGTTAAGCTTGATATCGTTCCAAATATTTTCGAACATCCATCAGTAGTAATCCAATTTTCCGGAATATTGAAATTTTTGATTTGTTCATCTCCAACTATTAATAATAATTTTGAGAATCCTTGGTCTATTCATATTATGTTTATTTGTAATTTATAAATAAAAAGGCCATAGACATGATAAGGTAATCCTTTCCGAAATTATTATACTTCGGATACTATTTTTAACTACAGGCAGAATTTGACGAAAATCTCCACCTATCACTATTAACTTATTTCCAAAAAGCTTATATATCATTGTCACACAATTTTGTAGAGTTCTGTCAACTATTTCTAATGCTTTTTTTGGAATCATTGACGCTTCATCCCATAAAATTAAATCTACTTCTCTTAGTTTTTTTTTATCCATTCCATACTTAAAAAAAGAATTTTCAATGTTATCTAGTGCTAATGGTAATTTAAAAGTCCTATGACTTATCATACCTTTTGGTTGTAATATTGATGCAATTCCTGTCCATGCCATTGATATATTTTTTTTTTTTTTAGAAATAAAATAATAAATTAAAGTCTTGTACAGAAAAGTTTTTCCTGATCCTCCTGGACCATCAATAAAAAAAAATTTATTATTACCGTTACATACAGATTTGCAAATATGTTTTTGTGTTTTGTTTGATTTCCCATATAGATTACAGAACATTTTTTTACTGAATTTAATTTCCTCATAATTGGTATTTATATCTAGAATAGTATTTTCTGGAACAGGCAAGTTAAAATTTTTACAACATTTACTTTCCAATTGAAACATTTCTTTTAAATGTAAAAGAGCTTGATTTTCTTTATTTATTTTAAAGTCTTCTGTCAACTTGCTTTCAAACATTTTCCATATTTCATCACCTTCAATATTTTCTGCAAGTAAAAACGATGCGAAAAATTTTCTCAATTAATATGGTAACATTTCAACGTTAGCTTCTTCGAAAATATTCCAAATTTTTAAGTCGTGTTCAATCAAAATTATTTAGCACTGTAGAAAAATATATCAGATAACGAAAAAATACACGACTTAGGTTATCTTTCTTACAGATAACATTGTGTGTCTCATAAATCTGTTCCAGTTTCAGTAAGTAATTTGTTCGGAGTGTTTAAATCCGTTAGATCACATTGACCCTTAAGTGTCGGTCACGGTAAATCAGAGAGTTTAAAGCATGACTGTAGGCTGCCGTGTGTCTATATGTGTCGGTCACTGTAAGTCAGAGAGTTCAAAGGATGCCTCTAGGCTCCCGTATGCCCATAAGTGTCGATCACGATACGTAGGAGACTTACAAGCATAACTGTAGGCTAACCATTGCCCATAAGTGTCGGTCACGGTATGTTAGAGAGTCACTCTTGAATATCTGTAGGCTACCGTCTGCTATAAGTGTGGGTAACGGTACGTCAGAAAGTTACTCTAGAATAACTGTAGGCTAGCGTCTGCTATAAGTGTCGGTCACGGTACGTCATAAAGATACTCTAGCATCCCTGTAGGCTACCGTATGTCCATAAGTGTCGTTCACGGTAAGTCAGAGAGTTACGAGCATAACAGTAGGCTACCAACCTCCCGTAAGTGTCCCTCTTAGTGCATTATAAGGTTAAAGAAAAAACTGTAAACATATGTATGCCAGTAAATTTCGGTCATAGTTGGTCAGGTATTTTCGCTTCAGAATGTCACAGACAACTTAAAGATTAAGTTAACACATTTTAAAATAATTAAACGGTAATGAGGAGATAAAAAGCAGAGGTATGTAGAATAAATTGTTCAAATTCAACGAAATAACTCCATAGACTTTAACATAAGATATAACGTAAGAAATAATAATTGTATTCGCCATGTTACCTGAGATATGACGTGATTATTATGAAAAAATAAAATGTGTCAACTAATCGTTATGAAAGTAAACCTCAAAAATATAAAATGTAAACGTAATGACAACGTCTATAAAGGGTAAATTTTGGGGGGTTGGCACGCGTAGCGCGCAGGGGAACGAAGCCCCACTAATATATATATATTTATATTTAAAATGATTTGAATTAAAAAAATCTGGTGCTGACAGCGCTATAAAATGATAATAAGATGATTATGGCAGCAGCGGCAATGCTATATAATGATAACAATTACAAAAATATAGAGGATCTCCTTTTGCAATCATACAACTTTCCAAATACTTGGAACTTAGAATCATTTGTTTTAGGGCCTTCAAAGGATTCATTGACTTATGCAGACATGCATGATTAAACACTGCAACACGTAAGCAAGGTTAAGAGACTCAAACCATTACATACAACTACAAAGTAAATCAAGGGACCTCCCGGACTTTGCCTGTCACTTTGCGTGAGTGATCGTCTTGTCAATAGAGTGGAACATAAAAGGCCATACTAAGTTTGTGCTGGTAAAATTCCACTGATAGTACGATCACTGGAAAGCGTCTTCTTACTTGTTAAAAAGGCTGACGAAGTTAGTTAATTATGCCCAAGCCACCTGATGGTTCCCGGAAATTCCACTTGGCTTCCAAAAATACAGTTTAAGGGCATCCTAATGCCTTGATAGACTTAACTTTTGCGTAATTTTTAAATGAATGCTGAAGGTCATCTCAATAGTGTTTTTTTGAAAAGGTAATGTCTTGATCTGAAGGACACATGCATACACGATTACGATTAAAACTAACTCAGAACCTACAGCAATACGGAAAAAAAAGAAGTTTTTCTTCTGGAAATTATCCCAGAAAGACCTCCTGAAGTCTGATAAAAGCTTTTGACTAACTGCTCTGAGAAAATCGTGATCCTCTAACACTCTTCGCTCTCCTGAAGGGGCAAACGTATCTAGAACTTACATTGGAGTTTCGGGGGTAGGATTTATATCAAGACTATCGTCAGTGAAAGTCACGCGTTCCTTGAATTATTGTAGTTGCAATGCAAGCCTGCACAAGTTTTTGAGAAACAATTGCATTGCTTTGTTGGACACGAAATTCACTTTATTTTTTCCCTGATAGTACTTAACTTTTTCCACAACTTATCACGAATTAACATTCTTTAAAAAAAAGAACTAATCTATGTTTAATAGAGGAGTCGGTTTGTCCGGATCCAGAGATAAGTTACCGCTAAAGTGGAGTACCGAAGTAGCGCAGGAGTCTGTTTCTCGCTTTAATTGACGTGGCAGTAAATTCCGTTACCTCTATCGACATGGGACAGTGTCTTGTTGACTCCTTTCCTTCGCTCAAAGCGTGAAAATGTCTAACAGTTACACCTATATAAAAGTTTGTCTTCCCTCTACAAATTAACGCTCTTAGTCATACTGAACAGTATGAAACAGATCGAATTCTAATAATATAAGCTGTTTCTGAAGTATTGCATACTTCTATTACTGTAATATTGTTTGTAGACAGTCCATCTAAGAAAGAATAGGAAAAAATATTGAAATTTTGCGCGAAATCGTCTGATTTTCGAGAAATTGGAAATAATTGCTCATCTCTACCGTATTATATGTAGAAGCCTTAAACATTCTCCAAAAGCTAGCATCCTGATGGCCCTAATCAGCATTGTTTGTCAAGTGTATGATGACCATATACATATAAAGTATAGACCGAGCATTCAATGATACAACAATGAAGCTTGAGATAATTCATCTGTAAGAGTTATGTAGGCTTTCTATCTCCCTTGTGTCTGTTTAGTGAGTATAGCAGCCCTTCTCCCAGCCCTGATGAAAAATTAATCAGAGCAAAGGTTAAAGAGAGAAAGATAGCCTACGTTAGTCATTTGGATGATCTCTCTTGAGCGTCACACTCGATATACAGATGATTTGGTCTATACTTTATATGTGTATGATGATGACAGATAACTCTAAGAGCACATCGATATTCTACATCCTTGTTCTGAACAGGTATGCCGTAAAGGATGAAGAGCACAAGACAAGTTTGCAACACACGATTAGATTACTCATTACGTAAAGTGTACGCAACGGAGCAATGATCGGCGTTAATAGCATTTTAACCTTACCTTATGGTCACGCTTGTGCTCTAGAACATCGATGGCACGCCTATGGAACAAGAATATAGAAGCAGCCCCTACTTAATGGTAATAGAGATCGTACTACACGCCTTTAGCACTTGAGTGCCTAACATAAAGACAGACCAGGGATTCTATTATCGTATAACATATCTCCAACAAAAGTTAACTTTTAAATGATGTTTAGCGCACGCTGCTTAGTAACTACGACGGCACGTGTGTTCAACTCTTAAATTCTAAAAATCATTGAAAAAAAAGTTTATTTTTTCTTTGATAGAACCCTTGTACCCAGCGAAGACTTACTACCGTAGCCTTAGAGGAGAATTATGTGCCTTTTGGCATCGCCGTTTCCAGCGGTTCCAAGATCATCGAGATGCTCTAAAGTACGATCTATGCTCCAGTAGTCTATGTTTGACAGCTGGATCTCAAAAATAACCGTTGCTATGACCTAAGCATCGGTAATAGACCACTAAGACGTGGATGGTGCTTTTTGTTCTTTTGATGGTTCTAGGTCGTCGGGTCCGTCTCCTGGTTAAACACTAAAGTGCCAGGCAAAGTCCGGAAGGTCCCTTGATTTACTTTGTAGTTGTATGTAGTGGTCTGTCTCTCTTATCCTTGCTTACGTGTTGCAGGGCTTGATCATGCATGTCTACATAAGTCAATAAATCGTTTGGAAGTCCTGAAATGAATAAATCTACCTTCCAAGTTTTTAGGAAGTTGTATAATTGCAAAAGGAGATCATCTGCATTATTGTTATTGTTATCATTATATAGCATTGATGTTGCTGCCATAATCACCTTATCATCATCATTTTATAGCGCTGTCAACACCAGATGTCCTTGATCTAAGTACTCCATGTTGATTGGTCTAACCCTCCTTCAATACATATATGCATACAATCGTTGACTACCAAAACTATACCATGAAATTTCTCTTTGAAATTGTAAAAAAAAAGTCATGACATTGAATAATGTCACAGATTTAGCTTTGCTCTCCTGTTCTCTACACTTTTTGATTCCCTATTTTTAATATTAAACCAATGAATAATTGACATAAATATTAAAACTAAATTACAACTATTAAATTTATTGATTATTGCCAAATAAATCTTTACCAATTTCTATCAATCATTAAGGGCATTAATGTCTGACCCTCTTTTGTTACTTAAAACCACCAAACTATAAATTATATTTTATTTGTAAGAACAACAATCAATAACATCGATATAATGAACCATTAACTTTTGAATGTGGAGCCATAATTTTATCTAAATCAGGAGTACCAGATAATTATGATCTTTGTGTATATTCTACAGATCTACCTGATGGTCTAGGGATACATATTTGTCTTCACAATTTATCGCATCATGTAAATTTGATAATTTTTACCTTATTATTCCCTTTGGGAGATTTAGGTTGCAGTACTGGTCGTACCCAAAATATTTAAAATATTACATCATTACACCACTATTTATACAGACTATCTTACAGACCAAATAATAAATATTTTAATCCATTACTAAATTCTGGAAGATTCACCGAACAATTTTTTTTGCATGCTTATATCATGATAAAAAGTAACAGAATTTATTTTCTTAGAAACAATAAAAAAAAATTAAGTATTTAATGTTATGAAGAACTTTTAGATCATATTTCGTGTGATGCATCAAACTGATCCCAAAAGTTTAAAAACATAAATAAATTAGGTAATCTTCATATTTTTTCAGCTTCATATACTGGAAGTCCTAGATACATGCAATCACATTATCAAGATGTTATGGCTCTAATGAGGAAGTTTAATAGACCTGACTTATTGATTACAGTAACATGTAATCATGAATGGAAAGAGATAAAACAAATTCCAGTCAATTTTTCAAAAATACTACTCCCAGAGGATTACCACATACACATATTATAGTTATATTTCATCCAAATAATAAGCTACATGAACCTAGAGACATAGACAAATTTATATCTGCAGAAATTCCTATGGATGTCATTATACTACAAAAACTAATGATAAAACACATGTTTCATGGCCCTGATACCAATGAAAGTATATGTTTTGAGAAAGATAATGATATTTGTAAAAAAAATTTTCTTAAAGTTTTAAGAGACACTACATCATTAAAATCTAGCTATTATCTACAATGTCAAAGAAAAAATAATATTTCCAACGACCATAGGTATGATATCAAATATTTTAGACAGAATATTTTGGTTGATAAGTCTATGGTCGTTTCTTATGATAAATTTTTAGTAAAAAAGTACCATTGCTACGTCAATGTAGAATATTATGCATCAATAAGCAGTATTAAATACGTTTATGATTATGCAATAAGGGAGTAGACTTAGCATTTTGCAAAACACAAAGAGTTATAATAAGCGAAGGAAATCGAATTTATGAAAAAATATACCAGTTTATTGACGGACGCTATTTATTCCAATTGAAGCAGCGTGGCGTTTGTAAAAGTTTTTAATATCCGACAGAAGTCATTGTGTTATTTATTTAGCTGTTTATGCTAAAGATCACCAAAAAATTATTTTTCAAGAAAATGGTATACCTTATTCTTTAGAAAATTGGAAAACTACACTTACGGCCTTCTTTGAACTAAACAAAATTGATAAATTTACTAATTCGATAAAATATGTTAGTGTACCAGAATATGACACTTTTGATTCTGAAAAAAAATTGATCAAACGGAAACGTATCAGAGATTACACTGCGATTGGCAGATTAAACGTTGTGTCACCTAAAGGTAAAGAACGTGTTTCTTTATAATTAATATTGACTAAGGTTAAGGGACCTACGTCTTTTGAAGATTTAAGCTAACATTTAGAATATATTGATACTTTCAAAGAAACTGCTATAAGCATGGGATTAATTGAACACGATTCACAAATTTTGATGATTTTGAAGAAGCTAACAACTTCCTGTTACCTTTACAGTTAAGAATTTTTTTTTAATAGTTATTATATCTGAAAATATACAAGGTGATATCATTTGGAATGAATTTAAAAATTATTCAATGGAAGATTTTATAAAAAATTCGTAAAAACGACAGAAAAACATATTTTATTAAGGGACCTGGGGGTTATGGTAAAATATATTTATATAAAACTTCGATCTATTATTTTTCTTCTATAAATAAAAAAATTTGAATAAATGTCATAAACAGGTAGTGCACTAATTTTTCTACCTTAAGGTATGACCAGTCATCGAACTTTGTGACCTCCAATTGATTTGATTTATATGTAGAACGTATCTTTGGAAAAAGAATCTGATAAAAAATTATCACCCGAAGCAGATGTAATGATTTGCGATGAAGCTAGTATAATACCAAAAAAAAGCTTTAGAAATAGTAAATAATACTTTGAAAGATTTATATGACTGCACCAAATTATTTCGTGGAAAATTGATGATTTTAGGTGGTGATGTTTGAAAAATTTCACCCTTAATAAAAAAACGTTGTAGATCTGTAATTATACAGGAAACAATAAAATGTTTATGTCTCTGGTGAAAATTTACGATATTAAAATGGATCCAAAATTTACGTTGCATAAATAAGGACTTTTCATCAATGCTGTTTAAAATCGGTGTAGGAACAATTAATATGGATCAAATATTCGTTGACTGGCTAACCAATAAAATCTGTTCTAAAATTTATAGTAATTATAATACTTCTCTTAATAATGTTATTTTAACAACCCACAATAAATATATATATATATATATATATATATATGTATGTATATATTAAATACAATGGTTTTAAATATTATAAAAGAAATTGATAAAATATATAACACTATTGATTATGCAACTCATAAAAATGTTGACCAAACTGATGATGAAATACATTTTAAGTTTTCTCTAGAATTTTTAAACAGTATAAGTGAAGTTCTTCCGCCACACAAACTACAGTTTAAAATTAATTGCATTGTAATGTTAACTCGAAATTTGTGTATATCGAATGTGTTATCTAATGGAACAAGACTGAAAAATACAATATTTCTTACATACAACATTAAAGGAGAAATAATCACCGGTAAAAATATAGGAAATAAAGTAATTATTCCGAGGATTACTTTATAAACTGGTCTTTTGTCGTCTTAACCCTTTATTCTTTACCGAAAACGATTTCGATTTGTACTAGCTTTTGCTATGATTATTCAAAAATCTAAAGGACAATGTTTTGAAGGAGTTGGATTATACTTTTAAAAAGAATTTTTTTTGTCATGGCTAATCGTACGTGTTTCCTTTAAGAGGTAAAAACCCAAAACAGATCCACATTTAAATGAGTTAAATAATAGATTCAAATTAACAAATATTGTTTGGAAAGATATATGCGATTTACTATTTATGTTTCATATAAATTAATATAAAGGTTTAGAAAATTTAAATATCTTAATTTCTTGCGGTTTGTAGGGCGACATTATTAAAAACGTTTATTTAAATTTGTTGTTTAATTTCTTACAATGATTGAGCTATGTTTTAAATCATGATAAAATGTTTCTATTATAAAATATTCTAACAATGTTACGATGATTTCCACAATTATAGTTAGAAAAAATTCCAATACTCCATGATAGTACTTTCAAAATAACATGGATCTTAAAACCTACTGACAGCAAAAAATAATTTTCTTACTTAACGTAATTTTGTAATATTTAAACTATATTAATAATAAATCTAATGTGTAACTCTGTTTATGAGACCATTTTACTGCAAGGTGGTGAGAAACTCTCCCATATAATAAATAATTTTCTATACAGGTCATCTCTCATTTCTTATTCTCATTGCTACTTCTAGCACAGCAACGTATTCATAATTTTAGCACAATTCTTTCTCAAATTATACTATCGGATATCTTAAAAAAGGAGCTTATAAAAAAAAAATGTTATTAGATAAATGTATTTAGAATATTACAATTCGAAGAAATAGGATATTTAAGAGACAACTAAAAGGCGTCCATGTTGCGTCCAAGGTACGTTAAAGAGACGTCAAAATAGGTGGCAAGATGATTAAAGGGAAATTACGGGAAATCACGTACAAATAAACGTTATTCTAAAGGGGTGGCCAGAGAAGGTCTAAGGGGCGTCGAAGAAGGGGATTGGATGGGGCGGCAGGGGGTTGTAAGGGGGATAGAATAAATTATATAATGACGCACAATCCAATAAAAGAAAGAATCTTTTATGATGGGTGGAAGAGGTCGGAAAGGGGGGGGGCGGGGCCCAGCCACCAGTAAAATTATTACAACTATATAATATAGGAAGATGTATGCGCATAAGACTGTAATCACAAATTGAGAATGAGTAAAAAAGAACGAAATACACAAATACTTACACACGACTATATGTATAGCACTTAAACCACCTATGTACGCATCTGTAATATTAAACATGAATTTGGAAATGCAAAAATTTCACTATATCAATTTATTAAATAAATAAACCTCCAATTTAAGAACTTTTGATGCTTGAAAAATGGTCAATAAATGATTGTTGACTATTTTGCACCCAATGGACGAATAAATTTTGAGGTAATGTGCGAGAAACCTGAAAAAAATAGAAAAACCGGTTTTCTTACATTTTGAGCGTCTTGCAGTCCAAAAATGCTAAAAACTAAGCCACTATTTGATGGAACAGATCGAAATACACAAAAAATCGTTATTTAATCGCAAAGAAATATAACCCTCATAACAACCAAAAATTCATTGAAAACTTCATAAATGTTTCCTGACTTTAATTTTAATCTAGAAAATCATAAAAAAAATTCTTTCTTGTTAACTTGCGCTCAGAAATTAAAGAAATTTTTTTTGAGCTAACAGTAAGGCAGAAGAATTTTATCAAAAAAACACGTTTTCTACAATAGCAGCACTCACTACCTCCTAGTAAGCTAAGCTGAAAATTTGGCTGAAGAAATATTATATGTCCCTTTAAGTAGCTTATGTCAAATATATATCCAGCGTTTGGCAATTATACCATCTTATCCCGCTAGAAACTTTATCATGTATATCATCAATTTAATAAATCAGTTTTCAAACCATTTTTAAACAATTATTTCATATTGTGTATTAACTAATTTTACCGGATATTTGAGTGCATAAATTCAAAGAATTATTATTTTAATGATTATCTCACTCCACCTTGCGGTAATCATTCAGAAGGACTATTTTTACAAGGGTTTCCCTATTGATCTTGGTAGTATAAGAATTATTGTAGCTTAAATTAACCTTAGGCATTTTATGACAAATATTACTTTGTAGCTTTTTAAAGCACTTTATTGATACCAACTAGACAGTCATAGTCCACTGTTTAAATCTCATTCGAATTGACTTTATTAAAAAAAAATTCATTTCAAAAGAATAATATTTAAATACAGATTTAATATTTAATTATCAGCAATAGAAAAAAAATTTTCAAACAATATTGTCAATATAATTGTTATAAATTTAACTGGAATTGTATGTAAATATTCTCTAAACATTCGCATCTGGAGAATGCTACTTATAATTGTCCATGAGAAAATAACGGCTTGTTGAAGTAAATACCTATTGTGTCAAGACTCTCACCTTGAGATTTATTTACAGTCATCGCAAATGCTAATGCTATTAGAAATTGATTACAATGTAAATCAAAAGGTAAAGAAGTATTATTCTCGAAAGGTCAAGTTATTCGTGGTATTAAAACTTTACTTCGAATTTTTTCACCTGTAATAATTCCAACTTCAATGGTAAATTTATATAATTTATTTTTTTTTAATCGTGTACCGTTACGAATTTCATCAATAATATTTAAATTTCTTTTTTACAAAACTATTACCCTTATTTTCAAACTTATCTCATGCGGGGGAATACTTTCCGAATGTTATTTAACATTTCTATCCGAAAATTAATACAAACATCATAATCATATTTATCAACTCCTTTCTTGCAGGAAGTTTTTTTTTTCCTTTTAAACTATTTAAAATTGTATTACTAAAAAAAATTGTGTTTTTATTATAAGCAGTTATTATCGCACTATTTGTATTTAAATTAAAATTATTCCGAATATTAATTTTCAATTTTCGAGCAAAAGTCGAAGGATATCAATTATCTGGAATTTTTAATTTTTATAATTATTCCGTTTCCAATAATTAGCAACATTTCCGAAAAATTTTCATCAATCGCTCGAATATTCCTATTCAGTTTGAAAATTTCGAAAATTTTCCATAAAAATAATGATTTGAGTGTTTCATTTATTATTATGCTTTTATTACTATTTTTATTAACTGGTACATTTAATGACAATCTCGACCTAAAACAATTAATTTACCTCCAAAAGTTTTGTTATCATTACATAAATTATTTCAACAATTTCTAATGCTTTCTTCAGTATCATGTAAGCTTTGTCCCAAATAATTAGATCAGCTTCTTGCAATTATTTTCTACCCGATTTAAATACTAAAAATGAACTTTCGATATTAATAATATTTAATAATAATTTAAAAGTTCTGTGACTTGTCATATCTTTCAGAAAAATAATTAACACGATACTAATTTACGCCATTGATATGATTTTTAGTTTTAAGGAATTTAAATAATAAATTATGGCTTTGCATGAAAATTTTTTTCTACATCCTCCTAGAATATCAATAACAAAAATCTTGTTATTTCCATTACATAAAAATTTTGAAATATACTTTTTTCCCTCGTTTAATTTGTAATACAAATCATTAAACATTTTTTTACTGTATTCAATTTCTTCATAATTGTTTTCCACATCCAAAACAATATTTTCTGGAATAGATGGAGTAAAGTTTTAGCAAGACTTATTTTATTATTCAAAAATACTGTTTAAATTAAAAAGGGCTTGATTTTTTGTATTTTCTACAAACTCTTTCGTAAATTTTTCTTTATAATATTTCCATATCTCATCACCTTGAATGTTTTCGGCAAGTTAAAACCATGCATAAAAATTTCTCAATTGATTTGATACCATAAGAACACTTGCTTCTTCAAAAATTTTGAAAATTTGTTAGTCGTTTTCAATAAGACATACATACATATTGCTGTTTCTTCAAAAGTGTCGTATATTGTCAAAAATATTTCTGGGTCATTTGGAGAAATAACATTAATATACCTATTGCATCATGTTTCCTACAACTTTGTCGCTTTCCTTATTGTTTCTTTGTTTCATTAAAAATACAATGTTCTGTAATGTTAACGTACTTTAAATTTTTAGAAAAATTATCTATTTTATTGAATCCAGATCTTTCTGTTAGTTGTGTTTGATAATTATCTACACATTGATAAATTTTTGTTTCTTTAAATACTCTTTTTTGTTTAAATTTAAAATAAATGGACAAATTAACTACGCTATGGCTTCTACCGCAAATCGCATACTCTTGTAAGCACCATGCTGCTTCCATTGGACCTAAATAACGTGCATCAACATACTGTTTTTTTTCATTGCAAACTATAATCTTAGGAATAAATTCTTTTTGTATTTTAAACTGCTCTATCGATTTTATTATAAATATATATATATATATATATATGTAATACTCTGTATCGGTGCACAGTATTAAACATGTATATCACAATCATATTTCATAAGTAAAAATATATTATACGGTACAACCATTAAATTATCAACTAAAATTTTTTCACTACTACTTTTTATTCTATACATATTTTGATCCAAAATACTATTTCTTCTTCTGTATTTTAGATAACAATTTTTTTATAGGTGTAATATTGCTGAAAGTTTTCGGAAAATTATTATAAAAATTTTTTTTATTTTTACCTACACTACTGTTTATTAACCAATTTTTTTCAGCTTTTCATTATTTAAGGGGATCTCTGCAGATATAATATGATCAATGTTATCACGTGTTATAATTTTATTATCAGGATCTAACGTTACCAATATAAGAGCGTGTGGTTAACCTCTTTTTTGAAATTCTATAGTATAAACGTATGACAATATTTTATTGAATAAACTATTTTTTGTTATATCATCAAAAATATAGTTTAAATTTGTATGAAATAATATTACTGTTATAATAAGTCTATCGTTTGGTAAACTGTTTTTCAGAAAGTCTTTTATTACATTTTTCATTTCCTTTAATTTTTAATTACATGTAACAGCGAGAAAGAAGTATGGTCTACAACAATATCTAATAATAGCTATTTCGTCTTGATCATGCTGTTGCATGTACCGTGGTCCTCCGACATTTGCTGAAGGTAAAATAAAAAGGTTTCTTATCCTATCTATATTTAACAATTTTTTGTGATATTTAATGCAATATTTAAAATATGATCTAGTAAGCCTTGATAACATTTACTACGTAAATTTCTTCGATTATTTCTCTAAGGGTTCATCCGATTACTTTCAACCATGATACAAACATGTAAAAAAAAATGTTGTGTTAATCATTCTGATTTTAATAGGAGATTAAATATTTCATTTTTTATCTTATAATACAATCTGCATGAGCAAATCCATTGAGGTCCAGCCCACAGTAGGAGATTTTGCTTTTTTTTTGTTTCAAAATCGTAAATCTCGCGATAAAAAGCAGGTATCGACTTGATTTTTATTTTATTTTATTGATAAGATGATTGTGCAACAAGAAATACGTAATCTGAGTACATTTTATTGTTACAAACCATTATAATTTTGTCATAAACATGAAAAATAATCTTAAGAAAAAACAGATACGGCTCCAAAAAATACAGTACACGCACGATTATCTTGGAATTTGGTATACTTTAGTTCTCTGGGTCGCTGATTACGATAAAAAAGTTATTTTTGAGAAATTCAATGTGGCCGATCCAAGATGGCGGACTAAATTTTTCTTTCTTTAAAAATTAATACGAACTGTAATAAAAGGGTTTTTTGGGTCGCTGGATACGATAAAAGGGTTGTTTTTGAGAAATTTAATATGGCTGATCCAAGATGGTGGACTATAATTTTTTTTTCTTTAAAATTTGATAAGAACTGCAATTTAAGCGATTTAGGGGTTGATGTATAATCATGATCTTCCTATAAATCATAATATTATCCTAATTACTTTAAAAATGTAAAATATTAAATTATACTTGACTTTAGTCACTTTAAGTGATCCCTTTCGTATTTAAATAATGTAATAATTGTAAAATTTTGGTTTCCAACGTTTTCAACTTTTTCAACTATTTAATTAAGATACAATAGAAGTATCTTGCGTAGTGTATTGATATGATTATACTTGCTGAGAGCATCAATAACGATTATTAAAAATCCATTTTTTGTAGTAATAAGGATCTATAATTTGTGTAAAGACTGTATTAATACATGATTTCTTTCAATTGAAGCAATATTACCTATTGCAAGGTTTATATCTTACTCAACGAGGTTTAAGTGCCATTATACATGATTTCTCTCTTTTTGTAGTCTTATTTATTATCGTTAAGAAAAAACTCATCCCTTCAAAGTCAGCAAATAAATTCTCTTTATATTTTAATAGTTATTGTCTGATGCATAACGTACAATAGCGCTTGTTGATATCACGTACCTTATGAGTATGTCGTGATCAGAAATAGAATATATACATCTGTTGATACTATTCTCTTAACTTGATATTCATAAACTATATCAGCATGTTTGTAACAAATTTTCTCAAATTAGATAAAGAAAAAAATAATTTATTACGCTATTTTTTATCGGCCATACTAAATTTCTCAAAAATAATCTTTTTATCGTATCCAGCCACCCAAAAAATCCTTAAATTGCAGATCTTATCAAATTTTAAAGAAAAAAAAAAATTTAGTCCGCCATCTTGGATCAGCCATATTAAATTTCTCAAAAATAACCCTTTCATCGTATTCAGCGACCCGAAAAACCCTTATATTGCAGTTCTTATCAAATTTTAAAGAAAAAAAATGTAGTACGCCATCTTGGATCGGCCATATTGAATTTCTCAAAAATAAGTTTTTTATCGTAATCAGCGACCCAAAGAACTTAAGTATACTAAATTCCAAGATAATCGTGCGTGTACTGTATTTTTTGGAGCCGTATCTGTTTTTTCTCAAGATTATTTTTCATGTTTATGACAAAATTAT